>JARHVA010000179.1:1422500-1537500 GCA_037957365.1 Torreya grandis
AGAGCAATTACTTCATCCACATGCCAATGTGTTAAATTCCCTTAAAATGGTGTTTATATAAGATTTAAGGGGATATGAATTTTTGGAATTTCAAACAATTCAAATAATTAGGTACATTTAAAATCCCCCTTGAACTTTTTGTCTAATTTTGGCTGACATACCAAGATTTTGCTTGTATTGAATAAATGAACAAATTTCTTATTTGACTAAATGATCAAATAACTTGTACAATATTTGAAGGACCAGACCATCATAGGACATCATGAAAAAATGAATGGGTCAAATTTATTATGAATTTAATAATTTCACTTAGGAATCCTCTCAAATACTAAATATTTCATGGACATAAAGTTATTCATGCCAAGATCATCCTCTAAAAATTTGGTGTCTTGATGATATTTTTATCTCAAGATATAAAACTTCAAAGTTAGAATTTTAGAAAGAGACATGCATAGGTACATTAAGTTTTAGTTATGGTAAATATCCATTTGAATTCAAATTAAAGATCTATTTATGTAAATTTTATTGTGCACCCAAGATCTAATCTCACATAGTGACTAACAAAACTAATGGGTCTTAAAGATCTAACACTGTGCATTTATTCATACAAAGTAGATCAATGATGAGTGGGTGATTAATGATGTCAATGGGTCTGGATAATGTAATGGTGAATATTTGGTCATATACCCAAGATCAATGGTGAGTGATGGGTCAAAAGGTTAACAAATCTCAAAGACAAATATGTGGGTGACAAGTGTCTTAAGTACGTTAAACTATCAAAAGATATATGGCTCACATTAATTCATATAAATAAGATCAATGGTACATGATAAAGTAGATCTAATGGTTCTCATCCAATGTAGATCATAGATAGATGGTCAATATTGAAGGTCAAAGGTGTTATAATCTTGAAGTCCTAGATTAAGATCAACGGCCAATATCAAAGGTTAAAGTTATGAGACTTTAATTAGAGGTTAAAATATGATCTAAGTTGAAATATATCAAATATTATAGTATCAAACCATGCCATTAAATATTTAAAAAGGTAAAATAGATAATTTGGGTCTATTAAAGATCAAATGTGGGCTACTATGTTATTTAAGCAACATAAATATACCCAAGTAGATATGATGACTATATAAAAACCAATAAGTAAGATTGGTTATCTATAGTATATATATGTTCAGTGATTATAGTAAATAACATGATAAGGCATAAATATGATAGCCATACCACCCAAAATTTAGCAATAACATTCAGTCATCTAAGTTAGATATAGTCATGGTTTAATCAGGTTGATGTACATAGAGATATTGTCCTTATAAACAACCCAGGAAGAGGATGGAATAGAGTCCCAAGATGGAGATCTAGTGGTTAAAAATTATATTTGGAACATTCAATACATTCTCAAAACCTAAAATATTATTTCTTTCTTAAGAGGAGCATGAATCATCATCCTAAAAACATTCTTTTCATATAGCATATTTCTCATCCAATAAAAGTACCCAGGGGTTATTAAGATAAATAAAATTTGATCTATTTATGATGGATTCCATCTTTATTTGATCAAAATATGGTGGAGAATTCAATAATGGTGGTTGTAACTCCATCAAAGTAATTAGACCCCATTTATTGATTTTTACATGCATGTTCCCCATCTTTTTCATTCCCTTCTACTATAAATACAGGCTTCTAATCCTTAAAATGGATCCCTCTCTTGGGGCATGACTAGACTCTTCCAAGATTGATCTTTATAACCTCTTAAGATGAATATATGACTATTTCAGATTTCATTGTTATGGTATAATGTGTTAATGTCAATTTGTTTTAAATATGTGGTAGAAATATCTCCCTTGTCAAGTCTTGATCTCACCTAGATACTAGTTTGTCTTGTTATGTAGGCCATGTTTAGTGTTTAATGTCATTTGATTTAAGCCATCATGTGGATACATTAACTATTTAGTGCCTTTAATTAAGCCTTTCTATCACTTCCCTTAGGTTTTGATCACTTGGTGAACCTTTGCATGAAATATTGATGCATAAGAGACGTTGGAGTTGTAGATCCAGTCATTATTTTATCTCAAAAGTGTTTTAGAAGCTCAAGTATAAGTGGATGAACAATCATTTTAGGTGCATCACCAATATTATCTTAGATTTCCTTTTTAGTTATCTTTCTCTCCCTTTTCACCCCAGTAATTGGTAGGTTTTAGTGTAAATGAGCTAAGTGATACATCAGAGGAGAAGCCTCATTAAAAATCATAGAGGTCTAACCCAATTTTAGGTAACACATAGCCTAGGGTCATTCCCATGTTGGGATATATTTGAGTAGAGGATTTAAACAATTTTTTTCTCAGCTAGGGTGTAATCTAAGTCTACAATAGTTTTGGCATGCTCGATGGGATAAAGATCTAAAAAGTGGAAAGATTGTTGGTGTGTCTTTCCTCTAATTAGCTTTTGAAAGAAATCAAGTGAGCACCAATGGTGACTCTAAATCAAAGTTTCTAGTTGTAATCATCCCAAGTATGTCTCATTGAATGTTTTAATTAGTTCTTACATCTTATTTGACATATGAGGTTGATATGAATAGATATGGTGAATACCCCTATCATTTACATCATTATCAGTAGTTACAATATGATCCTCATGATCCATATGAGCCTAATCATCCTTACCAAGAGTTATATCAAAGATATGATGAGCATTATCAAGTTTTTCATGATACTTATTATCAAGGGCATGAATCTTACCCTCTTCATGACCCATATCAACCCTACCATGATTTATATCAACCTTATGGTGATCATCACCAACCATATATAGATCCTTACCAATAGTATGGTGACCCATACCAATCCTATAATAGCCCTCATGAATCTTGTTATCCTCTTTGTTAACTTATTCAAGTCCCAATTCAATCCATCCCAAGCTTCAAGAAAACTCTGTTTGGATACGAGAAAGAGATGATAAGCATAGACACTAGGAAGAGCTATAGAGAGGAGATATATAAGAATGAAATTCAAATCATGAGAGCTAATTTACAACAAGATAAAGAGGCATGTCCAACTTTCATAAGGAAAGGACACTCAAACTTAAGTTCTGATATTCTAGAAATTGATGTTTTAATAATAAACATTGAAGAGAGGTTAGTGGTTTTTAAGGAACCCTAGGGTCATCATAATCATCCTCATGTTCCCATAGAGCTCCCCTTTACCCTTTATTATTATAAAACTAATGTTTATCACATCCATTGAGATTCAATTTAAACCTTTCCTAGCTTTCCCACCTAGAAGTCTATCCAAGAGAGGCCTCAAAAGGCTAAACAAGTATGTGTTGAGGAGACTAATCTCCATGTTTATAAATAGATCATATAGGAGACTCCATATTGAGTTTTATAAGGAGACATATCCAACCAATTGGTCCATGATTTTAAGGCTAATTTAGACAAACAAATTGATTTTTTCAATCAACATCTCCAACATTCAATAGCATTTGTAAAAGCAATGCAACAAAAAACTCCTTCTTTCTCAACCATAGCAAGAACAAGTACAGAAGTAGAGGTTTATAAAACTAAGCTTATGACTTGGAATTAAACTCAAAAATCATGAAAGAAGGAAGAAAAATCAGGCATAAGCTAGGATTTTAAAGTAAATAGCAATCCAATAACCATTTAGCCTCCACTTTTTCCCCCTCAAAATCCTAGAGCCTTTCCTTCATGGAGATCCATTCAAGAATCAAAGAAATAGAGAGAGGAGGTCAAGGTGATCCTAAAAGAGTAGCTCCATGAGTAAAATAATGTATCTATGGTAACTTCCTTGGACCCTTTTCATCTTGTTGAATATTTTTAAGGGTCTACTATGCCATTCTTCAAGAAAGAGCCTCTCCTTTGTGAGGAAAATCAAGAAGATGGAACTAATTAAATATAAAATGAAGGTGACTTGAGTGACCAAGAAGAAGAGAACATGATTGGGACACCTCTTGGAAAATACAAACATGTCTTACTCTTTCATAGTGATGAAAACATGGAACAAGTGAAAGAGAAAGCTGAGGTAGAGGCTAAGATGCAAGTGATAGGACAAGTACATGAAAAATAGGTTGTTGATGTTCAAGAGGAAGACACTCCAATTGTACATGTTGAATGTGTTTCCCATGAATTATTTGATGACTCAAGAGATATCATTCATCATGAAGAACAACAAACTTTGAAATTATTCTTAGCCATCAGCTTGATGTTGAAGATGAACTAATTTTGATTTCCCAATCTGAGATATCAAAATAAGACTTGTAACCTCATTATTGTGGTCAAGAAATTGATATGCTTATTTATAACTTTCAATTTGAAAATTCTCAGATTGAATTATAGCTTCATGAGAACAAGTATTTAGATTTTTTTGCTAAAATTCATTCAAATTATTATTTAATTGAATGTGGTGTATTGTAGGATAAGAGGAGTCTTATCATCAAGCAAGAGGTAGTTGTTCTCTTAGAAGATGATATGCTTGAACTTTTTAAACAAGGTTATCATCTTTTATCTTAAAATTTAGACATCTCTCTACTTTTGGAAGATAATAATGAGATAAAATAGCCTCAATAAGTTACAAGATTAGATCCATCTCCCTTAGAGGTCATCCTTATAGATATGTCAAAGGTGACAGATCAAGTGGGTCTATATGTTCATGATCAGTAATTCATTAATGAAGAAGAATTGAAGTTGTTCTTTCAAAGTCCACACATTTGGAATGAGTATGATTAGGTTTTAGACTCATGTCTAAAACTCATGCACCTAAAATTGGTAGTAGAGGAACCATTTTATTCTCTATGAATACATGAGCATCTAATTTCCCTTAGCTGCAAAAAGGAGATATCAAGAAAAAGCAAGTATGTTTTAAAGTTTCAAGCTACAAAAAATATCTTTCCACTTGATCCTATAGGGAAGCATCTTATTTTAGGTTAGTTGTTCTATATTTTTTTATTTCAATAAGTGATTCACACAAGAATTAGTATGCTCCCCTTTGGTCTTGTTTTCCCTATTTCCTTAGGTTAGTGGTCCTTTCTTTGTTTAGGTTAATTTCCCTTATGTTTTGTGTTTCCATTCAATAAGTGCCTTTGGAAAAAAAAATGTTCTTTTTGGTCCTTATTTTTTCAATAGGATTCATCTAAGGGCTGACATTTAGTTCTAGCTTCAGATCAATATGTTGAACAAGAGAGGAGAGTCCATGCCCAATGGATTAGACAAGGCAAATAGTCTAGGTTCTCAAGCATAGTAGGCATGCTTCCTTATGAGTTACCATAAATGTTGGCCAATTTTGGTACATATACCAAGATTTTTCTTGAATTGAATAGATGAGAAAAGTTCCTATTTGAGTGAATGATTAAATGACTTGTACAAGTTTTGAAGGGCTAAACCATCACAGGATGTCATATAGAAATGAGTGGGTTATCTTGATTGCACATTTAATAAGTTCACTCAAGAGGCCTTTTAGAGCCAAAATATTACATAGACATGAAGTTCTTCATGTCAAGATCATCTTATATAAATTTGGTGCCTTGATGAGCTTGATATCTCAAGATATAAAGCTTTAAAGTTAGACTTGTGGAATGAGACATACACAGGGACATTAGATTTTAGCTATAGAAAATAGCCATTTTATTTCAAAATAAAAATCCAACAGTGCACATTTGATTATGCACCCAAAATCCAATGGTGTGTGGTGACTAAAAAATTCCTTTGGGTCCCAAAGATCTAATAATGTGCATTCAATAGTACAAAGTAGATCAATGGAGAGTGGGTGGTCAATGATGTCAATGGGTATCAAATATCTAATGATGCATACTTGATATGCACCCAAGCTCAATAGTGAGTGATGGGTCAAAAGGTCAATGAATCTTGAAGAGAAATGTGTAGGTGATAAGTGTATTAAGAATGTTAAACTAGTAGAATATCCATGGCTCACATTCATTCATACAAACAATATCAATAGTGTGTGATAAAGTGGTTCCAATGGTGCTCATCCAAAGCAGATCATAGATCAATGATCAATATTAAAGGTGAAAGGTGTTGTAATCTTGAGAGCCCAAATTAAGATCAATGGCCAATATCAAAGGTCAAATTTATGAGACTTTTACTAAAGGTAAAAATATGATCCAAGTTTAACCAGAGCAGATATTATAGGATCAAACCATGCCATTAAATATCTACAAAGGTAAAATAGGTCCTTTGGGTCTATTAAATATCAAAGGTGGGGCTACTAGGTTGTTTAAGCAATGTAAATGCACCTAGGTAGATATGAGGATTATATGAAAACCAATAAATAATATTGTTTTTCATCTATAATAGATACATGTTTAGTGGTTGTAGTAAAGAGCATGCCAAGGCATAAATATGATAGTCATATCACCCAAAATTTAGCAAGAACATTCATCTTCCTAAAGTAGATATAATCATGGTTTAATCAGGTTGATGTACATAAAGATCTTGTCTTTATAATCAAGATAGGAAGAGGATGGCATATAGTCCCTAGATGGAGATCTAGTGGTTAAAAATTATAGTTAGATAATTCAATGCATTCCCATAACTTGAAATATTGTTTCTTTATTATCAAGAGCTTGACTCATCATCCTAAAAACATTCTTGTCATATAACATATTTCTCAGCCAATAAAAGAGCTCAAGGGCTATTGAGGCAAATAAAATTTGATTTATTTATGATGGATTGCATCTTGATTTGATCAAAATATGGTGAAGAATTTAAGAAAGTTGGTTGGGACTCCATCAATGTAATTGTAACCCATTTAGTAATTTTTGCATGCATGTTCCCCATCTCTCTCATTCCCTTCTAATATAAATACAATCTTCTAAGCCTTGAAATGGATCCTTCTCTTGGAGCATGACTAGACTCTACCGAGATTGATCTTTGTAACCTCTTGAGATGAATAGATGATTGTTTTAGATTTCATTGTTTTAGCATAGTGTGTTAATGTCAGTTTTATTTGTATACATGGTAGAAATATCTCCCTTGTCAAGTCTTGATCTCACCTAGCTACTTGTTTGTCTTATTATGTAGGTCATGTTTAGTGTTTTATTTCATTTGATTGAAGATAAGTAATTTTTGGTGCATCATTGATATTAGCTTAGATTTCCCTTTTAATTATATTTTTCTCTCTTTTGACCCCAGTAATTAGTAGGTTTTATTGGAAATGAGCAAAGTGATACATTAGAGGAGCTAGCCTCATTAAAAATCTTAGAGGTTTAACCCAAGATTAGGCAACCCATAGTCTAGGGTCATTCCCATGTTAGAATAGATTTGAATAGAGGACTTGAATAATCCTTTGCTTAGCTAGGGTGCATTATAGGTCTACAATAGAACCCTTACCTAGCATTCCATTTAGAGAATCCCAACACTTTAATTATCCCATCAACTCCACTAGAGGTTATAATGGTCATCTAAAATTATTTGGAAATATTCCACCTAACCTCTTAGAATCTGATGAGATAAGCCTAAATATCAAAACTTCAAATCACTCCTTTCACATCATCTCTCAAATTACTCCTTCTCTTAAACCTTGATCCTATTAGAAATATTTTGATGACATACCCATTACTTTAACCAAAACTAGGCATTCCATTCACCATGCTTCTTCAATTGAAAAAATAGTTCACACATGTACTATTAACTTACATACACCTAATTATGATGTTTATTCTTTAGAAAACCTAATTTTAGATGTATTTTTCCATGTTATAAATGTTGAGGTTATTATATATCATTCTTATTTATTTCAGTATTTAAAATCTTCTTCTATAGTTCCCTCTCTTATATTACCTAATATTATTTTTTATATTATTGTTCATAGGTTAGAAATGGAACACTCACCTATTATGCCTCTAGTCATAAGAAAGCCTCTTAGGAGTATTCTCATGGATCATATCATGATAGGTCCTTACCATTTTTATAGATATATTAATCCTTCTATCTTGATTCCTTCATAAATGTTATCCACTTTACTTAGACCCATTGCACATCCAACCTTACTTACATATGAGCCTAGTCTAGTTTCCACTTTAGCTTCTCCCTTCCTTGGTGATGGTCTTTTACCATTACATATGATTGATACCTTACCTGCATAATGGGTAGATGAGCCTTAGTGTCATGTTCACAGATTTGTTGGTCATTAGATGAAGGATTATCATATATATTAGTAGTCATAGGGTTTTTATTTTACCATTGTAGTTATTAGACCACCACAATCTACTAATAGACACATTTTTTATTTCATGGAATAAATAGCCATTCTTCTACACACTATTGAAAACTTATATAGTACAACAACACATTGTTGCCAATCATTACCCATGCTAAATACAAGGCTATACCTCCTCCCAAGCTACTTATAGAATACATCCCTAAATATGGATAAGTCTATTGTCTTTAGAATTAGTTTTCTACCCATAATACTAATCGATGATGAGTAATTTAATAACTTATCTATGATTTTCCATAGTGTACACTGACATAAGTTATTCCTCTTATTATAGATTACCTATAAATTAGGGCTCTTCATTCTCTATCAATTACATCTCCTCATAGATCCACTAATATCATCCATATTAAGATACCTATTCCTTTCATCGAGTAACCCACATAAGTGGTATCACATGTGTATCAATCTTCTTTTACTACACCTACCTTTTCTATAGAAATGATATGAAAGGAAGTATTTTCATAAATCTCTATGAAGATTTATGAGACTCTAACTAATCTCAAAATTCAACTGCATAGGGATGTGTCGGATGTTATAGACAACATTTTTGGTTGGATATATTAGTATTTTTTAGCACATCATGGTGTTATCTCACATTATTTATTGTATTATTACATGATTTGGATTGGATTTATGATTCATTTATATATCTTATATTTTTAACTATTTTTCAAACATGATTTCACTTATCTCTTTTGCATGAACCATTATATTATGCCTTATGTGATTTACATGGTTTCATTCTATTTCAATCTATCTTATGGATTATTCTCATTCTTTTCATGGATTAAAACTTATTATTATGGTTTAAATTATTTCACATGGATTTATTTATTTTCTCTTTGATGATTGTTTATTATCTTTCAAACTCAAATAAAGATAATTATTATTGTGAATTGGTTATACAACCCTCATTCCTCTAGTATTTTATATTTTACATATTATTAGATAGAAAACATGAATTTTCATTTTACTAATTATATATACTGATCTATTTGATCTCCCTTAACTCCTTTTCACATACTAAGCATACATATGGTTGAAACTTGAGATTAGATATTGGTTCATAGGTAAGCCTAAGTCATTTAGTCAGTTATATCTTTGGTTAATTAGTCTCTTATAACCAAAGTCTAAAGCTTATTTATCTATATCACTTTTATCACTCATGTAGGTTATTCCAAATCAATGTGAAGGAATAATCATAAAAGACATTAAAAACTTAAAAGCCAAATCATTTAAACAAAAGGCAATGATTCAAAAAGAAACATATAATTTAAAATTCTAATCACACCAAAATACATGATTCATAGCAAATCTCCTATTTTTAATAGAATCTCAAACTCCATAGTTGGCCTCATGATAGATCCAAGGTCTATTTTGGTGCATTAGGATAGTATATTATGATAGGAGAACAAAACAATCTATAGTGCTACCTGATTTCTCACATGAGTACCCAATATTCAAAGTACATTAACGACTCTGTAAGAGGTCTTGAGGAACAAATAACATGTTATGGGAAGGTAGGTCCATTTTAATTTCTTGGTTTTTATAATGTTCATGATTTGATCTTAATATTTCACTTATTTGCCTAGACAACTTTGTGCTTATTATGAGAAAGTATCCTTTGTATTTTGATGGTCACTAGCCTCTTAGTGTCTTTCCTTCCTACCTATTATTCCTCATGTTTACTAATATTTTATCATAAACACCTATGTCATGATTTTTACACCTCATTTAATTACAATAATCCTAATATTTCCCCTTGATGAATATTAGTTTGTTAACTAATCATACCCCTATGGTTTTCCCTTTGTGAGTTGCATTGCGAGATCTTGGATAGGACAAGACATTCCTCACAAAACATTTCCTTATTTTTCCATTATTACCATTCACCTCATTGTTTTTCACCTTGTGAGTTGTAGTGCAAGACCTTGGATAGGACCAGGCATTCCTCACAAATTACCACCGTAAATACATTTAATTTATTCCACTATTTGTATCCACCTCATTGGTGTTCCCTTTGTGATTTTCATTTTAATACATTGGATAGGACTAGACATTCCTCACAAAATATTCTAATAATGTTCAAACTATGACCAAGTCACAATAAAATGACAAGCTTCAAATTTGAGAAAACTAGTGATACATTATGATTTACAAATCATTTACATACTTTCCATCTTGATTTATTATGTTTTATGATTACTTCATAAAAACTTCACTTTTATTTTCTTAATTTTTTATTACATGTATGTTTACAGCCATTTTATTAAATTACTCATACTTCCCATCTTGAATTAGTATGATTAATTTGATTTATACTTGCATTTTGTTTCTCTTTTCATATTTCCCATCTTTAATTAGTATGATTAATTTGATTTATACTTACATTTTATTTTTATTTTCATATTTCCCATCTTGATTTAGTATGATCAATTAACTTTATTATTCATTTATTTTCTTACCATTTGCTATAAAATATTTCTACCTTATTACAAATTTTTCATACTTCCAAACTCGATATAGTATGACTTATATTTGTCTTAACTTGGTATATTTTTTAATATACATGGTTTGAAATACTTGTTACCTTTTACTTTACCATTTTGGTTTACTATATTTATTCATATTTTGTTATTACATTTCCCATCATGATATAGTGTGTATTATATTTTATGATTATTTATACTTTTCCAAATCCTTTGATTTTCTTGTTAACCATGCATGTGTGTCACACAATGCTATAAAATAAATCATACATCACATATTTCCCATAGCATATACAATAAAATTAAAATACATGTGCTAGAAAGGAAATACATCCATACATTCATAAATAACATCAGTGTAACTCATAGATCAAGAAATGTCCATATCATTATACATGACATGAGTTTGATATTATATAATACAAATACAAAATACAATATCTGCATCTCTAAGGCTATGTTCCATCATGTTTATCCTATGACTAAGCCATGATACCCATATATGCCTATGACTAACTCCTCTAAATAATATATTATAAGGAGATAGTCCAGGATCTCAAACCATCAACATGTCCCTATATATTGGCTACTTGAGCTTTCGCATGTCTAATAAATATAGTAGTCACCATATAGGTAGTTTTTTCTTATGTCAATGCTTGTTAGTCTTGATCCTCTCCCTTTACTGCTCTTAAAGGTGGTTATAGTTTATCTCCTCATGTGTGTAACTACTAAACAACCTCCCCAACCAATTGAAACTAACTAGCATAAGTTATGGTAGATGGTACCACATGATCCACCAATTTGGATGGATCATAATATGATAACACCCTATCAAAAATATCATGATGTGAAATCATAATCATGGCATCCATCTACTCCTCCATAATAATACCTATAAAACAAAAACCAAATATACATCAAATCTCTCTCTCTCTCTCTCTCTCTCTCTCTCTCTCTCACACACACACACACACAAACCTTTTATCTATATCAAATACATAAATAACTATGTAGCTAGTGATCTATGTCAAAAATTTAATAAATTAAAGCATTTTTTACCAGTGCTGATGTCGCCAACCATGGTATCCCCATCATCCTGATCACTAAGCAAATCCTCTAAAATATAACTTCATGCAATAAAAAATCCAATAAGAATGACCCATGCACAATATAGTCACCCCCCAACTACCTCTCTATGGACCAGATGTGTTCAACATCTACCATGGGATTTCAATGTGTGACCGCTAGTGCTTATGTCCCTTCCCTCTAATGGTGAGTCCATCACCTATGTACTCATGGTGGTCATTATCATCTCTATTTTGGATCTTTAACATCCTCATATACATCATCACCCTATGTATCTAAAACTATAAAATCCTTTATCTTGGGCTTCACTACCTCATATTTCTATACTTGACCCATCCACAATATCTCTCATTAAGGCCTAATGACAATTATCTCTATAGGAACTCATGCACCCCCTCCACCTCTAGGCTTCCAATAATGCCATGCCCAATAACTAGGAATTACTAGGGGGGTTATTGGATGTGGTAGGCTTAGTTGTCTAGGTACATGTGCTACTAGATGTGGCTCTACCCATGAGGTATAATATCTTATTTTATTCATAGTTTAATTAAAATTTTCTTAGGGAATTTTTTAGTACCTACATTTTTTTAAACACCTTTTTTTCTATATATATCTTAATTTCAATAAAAATACCAAAAAAATGAAATTAATACACCACTTACCTGAGTTCTACTAGTTGTGGTTGTTAGGCATCCTCCATGTTGTAGATATCATCTCCCATCAAAGTCACTCTTTAGGCTCAACTAGGTCTCTCAAAGCAATATTTTCTCAAAATAGTAAAAATTACAAATGAATTTATTTTTACCCTATTTATATTTACTATTCAAAATTATTTACCTATGCAGATTTTTTTAGACAAGCATCATAGGGAGGAACTCATATAGATTATTTTCAAGAAAGAGAAGGAGAAATATAGGCCTAAACTGTAGACACCTAAATTTGGCCACTGATAACCTCCAACCAAGATTTTGACTAATTTCCACCTAGAATGTACAATTTGGCCTAAAAATACTAAAGCACATTAAAATATTTAAAATTGACATATTTAAGTACCGATTTTGGCTAAACTATCCCTAAATGGGGTAATGTAATTTATGGGCTAGCTAACTTTGATCAGATCATTTTGAGTCAAAATGCCAATTTTGCACTTGGGTGCTCTGGATTGCTCTTTCCTATCAAATATTTTGCACAAGACACATGCAATTATTATTTATTATTGATAACATCCTAAATGGGATAATGGATCCAATGCATCTGACATTGCCTTCTAATTCTAATCTAGTCAAATTTTGGACCAATAATAGGGCATTCTGATCAATTTGAGTAATTTATGCATAAAGTACTTAATCATACTTAGAGATAATTAATCCAAGTTAGAGCCTAATTAATAATTCTATGGAAACTTATTGAATAGTTTGTTTTGGAAATGAATGTTGAATATCTATATCATTAGGTGACCTCATTTCTTGGGAAGACATCCCTAGGCCATAAATGCCACAAATATTAGGATGCATGCCCTCCATGCCTCTTAATTACCCCTTCTTCCAATGTCATGATGAGGATAATTATAGACTTAATTCCAAAAATTAAATTAATATTCAACCACACATCTCAATCTTAGGATGGATGGTTTAGGTTGATTCTAGACATTCTCAAAAATCTATAAATAGGAGGCCTCACCACATGAATTTTAAGACATGATTATGCAAAGTTATAATGCAAAATTGATTAAAAAGATTTAATTAATTAGTGTTAACATGCCAAATTTATTCCAAGACAATCCAAGACATAATTCAAAGGTGCCAAGGAGAGATGGAGGTAGACAAGCTTCCATTGCCAAGGACATCATGACCACAAGCCAAGAAAGCCACTACAACAAACATTTTAGAGCATCCAAAGAAGGTAAAAAAGGGTTTATTTTTCATTTTAGTTATGTGTTTTATTAATGTTTGTTAACTAATCTCTCCATAGTGTCTAGGCCTAGATATGTTATGCTATTTAGTGTGTTTCTTTCATTTTGTTTTCATCTTAGAACTAGCACCATACTAACCATCCTCTCTTGAGTCAAATTCTTAAATAACATATGGCACACCCGATGGGACTAGAAACATCTCAAACTTAAATAATATAATTTTTCAGCTTTAAAATATTCATGTGGACCCTTAAAACTCTTACAAATTGATTTTCTAACATTAT
Source organism: Torreya grandis (assembly GCA_037957365.1). NCBI lineage: Eukaryota > Viridiplantae > Streptophyta > Pinopsida > Cupressales > Taxaceae > Torreya > Torreya grandis. Next base: position 1,436,530 of record JARHVA010000179.1, read on the forward strand.
TTTGTCATTTTTATTTACCACGGGTTTACACAGTAAACGATGTCAACTAGTAAAATTGACATCAATTGCATAGCTTAACCAACATTAGTTATTAAAATTGACATCGATTAGATACCTACCATTGATCACATTATTATAATTGATTTTCATTGGATAGCTGACATCGGTTAGAAAATGTAACCATCATCGGTTATATAAACTGATGTCAATCACTATGTTTTTCTTAAAACATAGACCTGAGAACTCTTTTTATAAAGTTCATTATTTCAAACCCAATAGAGATTTAAGGTTAAAGGACATGCTAACATTTTTATTGTAGGACCAATATTTAAATTTATTGAAAACATTTATAGATCACCTTTTGCATGCTTAAAAATCAATTAGGAAACTTGTTTTGGTGTTTAACAAAAAACAAATTTTAGATTTTTATGGTGAATGTTTTCAAAGTTTGTAACTAAGACCAAAGGGTCAAATGAACACCACCTCATTTTACATTTGGGATTAAAAATGAACTCACCTTTTCAAACCTTTTTGTATTTACTTGGTTGTTTAGATTGATCTTTTGTTTGGTAAAAAGAGAGATGTTGCGTGTATGCTCTTCCATTTGTCCCCTTTAGGGAACCCTTAGAATCAAAAGCACCATTCTTATTGCAAGTATTCTAGTCCAAGGATTAGAAATAAAGTTGTCTAAAGCACTCCCTAAAAACTCATCAAAGTTTAGGTGACCTTGAAAATGACCCTAAAGTCTTTCTACTTTCTTTCTTTCTTTATTTTTATGAAAACTTGGCTTGTGAGGGGGACTTCATCACCTCCCATGAGTTCTTTAGAGAAGATTTGACCTAGGGTTTCACCTCCTAGAATTTAATTCATTTGGCTCCTAATTGGAGTTGCAAATGGGATGTAGTGGAACTTTGGACATTGCACTATACTGAGCGAACAATAGGATGTAGTGGTTAAAAAAATGACTAGACCTTTTTTACCACAAGACAAGTGATATGGACCCAAAATCCATGCATTTTTTTTGCATTTTTTGGTGTTAAATTCAATGTGCAATTTATTCCCCTTGAATTTTTGTAAACTTGTTATATTTTATACAAATTCCCACTATTTTGAAAGTATTGTTGGTGCAAGGTGCACCTCAGGGTCCATGTCATAGTACTATCATTTGAGAGAAGGGGGGGTGTAAAAACCCTACCATATAATTCATATTTACTTTTGGATGAATACTTAAAATTTTCTCAAATGATGTATATTGATGGGTTCCAACAATACTAAGCAACCTTGTTAGTTTAGGATCTAAGATCAATTAATTAGTTGGTCTTGTCCTAGATTAGAGTCTTGTTGGAAGCCAAAACTTAGTGTAAACAAAAAATTCAAACCAAACACATAGTCTTAATTTTCCTTTGAATAAAGATGTGTTAGGTTTCTCACATGATATCATAGAATTGCCTTGTTTAACATTTATCAAAAGATTAAGATTCATATAATCCACTTTGGCATAGTTATGCTGCCTAATTGAGTCTAGACCTTTACCAAAGTTGCCTTAAGTCCTTCACTTATAATCTAAATTCATAATTTCACCTTTAGAAGTTCATAAGCTTGATGTGTTAAGTGGGTTCACCATTTGAACTAAACTTAAAGGAACTTAGTTTTAATTTCTAATTTGGGTTGAAAGTCACCCAAGACTCATAATCATTATCATCACTTGATAAACTTAAGCTATTTTATGCTAAACACTTGCAATTTGAGTCTATGCACTGCAACATTTTGAGTCAAGAAAATTAGTGTTATGCTATCAAAATTATCTAAAAATGTCTTTTCCTTAGAGATTTTTTTGAAATAAACCTTTTTATTACACCTTTTGGGTAGTATAGCATCATTACGCTACCCAAAACATTTCAAATATTGTTTCATATACCCTTTTGTATATAGTTCAATTTTTTTCCTACATTTTAAGACCAATCCAAGTTTACTTTTGTGGTCTTTTGTCTAAAATAGTTATACTATTCACTTTTGTCTAGCTTGTTTGTCAAAAGAACCAAGTTTTATACCATTTTTGTCAAAAAATAAACTATTTATAAAGTACCTTTTATTTCATACCTTATACGTAGTTGATCAAGTTCATGTACAAGAATCAAATGCCTATGTTTGTTAGAAGTGTTTCAAATTTGTTAGATTAAAACTTTCATTTATTTTCAAAGTCTAGCTTTTGACGTCATCTGGCCAAGAGTCTTAGCACATGCCTTGTTTGAGCCTAGCTTTTGATGCCACATTTGGCTAAAAGACCTAGTAACTTTTAAATTCCTAGATTATACTAATTTGAAACACTTCGACCTTAGAGTTTGACATTTTGATTTTTAGTCCATTTACTTACTTATCTTTGTGTGAATAGTTAAACATTAGATACTTCATGATATCTTGTTTTCTCACAAATATTTACATAAACCTTTTGATCCTTTTAATGAATCTAGACCAAGTTAGAACATCATCTATTTTAGACATTATCCTTTTTAGGTTTTGTAGAAATCTTTGACCTTTTATCACAAAACATTGACTATGGATCCCAACATTTATTCATACACTCATAGTGGACTCATGTAAAATCTAGGGATTAGTAATGTAGTTGCACAGGAAGAAATGGTGTAAGACCCCTATGTGGATAATATTGCTTATGAGATGGATTCTTATCCCTCTTATAATACTCAACTATGGGCATAAAGCCAAGATTTATTGGCTACCTATCTAGTTAACACACCACCTTATTCAGAACAAGACCAAGAATAAACTACACAATACTTAGATACAATACCCATAGTGGATGAGCCAGTTCTTCAATAGTCATATTATACTAATATGACTTCCACATATGATCCATTTTTGTTTGAGTGACATTTGTTAGAGAATAAATATGATATTTTCATTTGATCCATAGAGGTAGGGGCCAAGTTTCCAATATACTTTCCACATGAAAATTTAACAAGTCTAGTAAGAGTGCCCCACAATATCATTTACAATCAATAGGCTTCTTCTATAAATACTATGGATCTAGTCCAAACAATATACCAAGATCCTAATATATCTAATTTAGGTAAGAACATCATGGAAGATCACTTTAACCAAATATAAATAGGATATCAAACCTACCTGAATCTAGCATATGATTGCAATCAGATGAACATGGTGAGTAAGCCTCTCATTAACCTAGTTCCTTTAAAAAAAAGTGTTGATAGATTTAAATAAATAAGATAATTCAAATTCTGACCCATTCATACAAACTACTTCAATAGATAACTTAAATCATATGCGCATTAAAGAAAAAGTGTCTTCAGCCTCTACACATAATAGTGAGCCAAATGTAGTGGACAATGTGCAAACAACATCCAATCTGAATCAATGGTACTAACACATAGATAACTAACCAACAACATGTGCCTATAGTTAATCCAATGGTTAGATCATCATACTAGGGAATAGGAGTTTCTACACCCCAACCTTAACTGGATAATTCCTCAAGTGTACAACTTAAGTGATTAGGTAATCAAACAATGGCCAATGTCACATCTCAATGACATAACATAATTAATCCTACTCCTCAATAATTAACAAGTATTATTCCATAATAGTAGACACAATCTAGTGTATCAATTTAATAGATGACAAATACATTACCACCTCAATTAGGGGCAACAAATGTTCCACCTTACCAGGTAATGACAAACATACCTCTTCAGTCACAGACTAATATGCCAATCTGAAACCAAACAATGACTAGTCAATAATGTGAAAATATTGGTCAGTGATAGATTCTAAATCTACAATCTATTTTCAATTCATCATAAGGAACTATGCAATAATTAGGTCCCCATATTTCTCAAGTACATACTAGATAACTATTGGTTCAAAATGTACCATAAATTTAGAGACATGGTCTTGGACCACAAGTTCCCACTCAACAAGGTTTGATTAGTTGATAGTGTGTCCCTTTTCAACCATAATAGGCAAAATATAGTTATATCCCTCCATCCTAACCATAAAATTCTTTAAGTCAAACCTTTATTGCCAATCCAAACTAGAATATCATGTAACTAATTATGTAATTCCAAGTACATCCTAATCCATGTATGTGTATTCCTGGTCCATTCCTTAACCAAACCAATATACCCCAACATGTATCTCTATCATACCCTGGTCAAAGTGTTCTACTTGTGACCTCCCAACCACCTACCCAAACCAATATTCCTTCCAATTTCCTATCCCAATAATTGCAATAGATGAAGGATACAATTGCTACCATTCAAGCTGGTAAATAGATTAAAAAGTTCAAATTAGATGACATGTGTTCCTACTCATTTAACATGGAATATTTGTAGATACCATTTCTTCTAGGATATGAACCACCAAAATTTGACAAATACAAAGGGAAAGGTGACCCTAAGGCTCATTTGACTAAATTCTTTGTTTCATGTCAACCAGTGACAAATAGAGACATTTAAATTTTGCTATTGTTTCCAAGGAGATTGGTTGGACAAGCCTTGGAGTGGTTTTTAAAGTTACCCAAAAATTTAGTAACAAATTTTGATGATCTTTCTAATAAATTTGTGTATCACTTTTACTATAATCTCGAGCATGACATTTCATTAGTATACTTAATGCTAGCAAAGAAATAAGTTGGTGAGAGTTTTAAAAGTTATTTATAGTGATGGAGAGACCTTGCAAGCCATTTGACTAATAGTTTATTGGATCAATAATTAGTCACTGTGTTTACCAAAAAATTTCATAGTGAGATAGCTTATCATTTAGAACTATAATATTTGCATACTTTCAAAGAAATCATCAACAAAGGCTTGTTGATTGAGTGAGTGTTCATTAATAAAGGAGTTATCAAGCTTAATTAAATTAATCAAAATCAAGGTACCAATCAAGGAAATGACCAACATCCCATTCAAGCACTAACATCATAACTGGTATAGACCAATAACCAAGAAAGACCAAAACAATTCAACCACAATAGGAATGTTATGGGAAATGGAGTAACCAAATCCCATAATGTCCAAATGGTGTACACATCATCTTCACCACATTTTTAGCTTACTCCTACCTAATAACCTCTTCAACTGATGCTACAAGCACAACAACCAAGACCTACATAATAAATATAGTAGCCTTTACCATTGTAAACCCCTCCTCTTAAGAGAATCATGCTTGCACATCATGTCTTTAGTGACCTAGGAGAACCTATTGAGTCTATATTTATAAATATTACTAATGCTAATATATTTATTTGGCCTATACCAAAGCATTATCTACAAGACATTCCTTATCCTAATTCATACCATGAAAATGAATTCTATGACTATCATCAAGTCAATGGGTATAATCTATGAAGATGTGTCGAAATCAAGCATTTAATTGAGAATATGTTGGAGAATGGGGAGATAAAATTGGATAATGTTGCCTCCACTTATAATAAAAATCTTGGGATTTATCAAAACCCCTTTCCATGACATAACAATTAACAATAACAATGGCCAGTTTAGTAGAAAAATCAATAGTATCAAAATCAAAGGCCAAACCAGTAGAATCAACAAAATCAGTGATAAAACCCACAATGATAGAACAATAGACAAAACCAAGGTTATAAAAGTAATAAAAAACAAACCTACCATGCAGTTGCACATGACTACAACAGGGTTGTAGGTCATATTGTAGGAGTAGCATTAATACCATCTCCATTAATCTTAGACCAAGCACTAATCAACCTAGACCATTTATAAACAAGAACATTCAACCAAATTACATGTATAATCCTTCTTTGACCTAAGAATGCATACGAGCAAACTAGGAAAATAGGACTTCCCCTTTTGGACCTTATATCGACAACTCATCCTTGTCATGTGACCACATGTGAGTGCACCGATAACTGAGACTTATCCTATCTAGTCCCACACCATTCCCAAATTTGATTAGCAATAATGGTCTAGTATTTAATCCAAATTTTTCAATAATAAATTAGAGGTCAAATATTACTATCCTAGGCCCACAACCATCCACCACTTTCCCTATCATCTAACCAACCATTTAGCCTTGGAATAAAACATTCACTACTAACCAAGACAATAAGTTTGATATTGTGGAACAATTGTAGAAGACACCAGCACAAATTTCTATTATAGATTTACTATGAATGTCAATAATCCACAAGAACATCTTGAATGAGTTTTTGACCCAATCCACTATTGCTAGTGACATATCCCCTGATAAATTTCAAGCTTTGGTTGGACACCTAGTTCCAGCCCAACAAGTCACATTCAACTAAAGCAATCTCTCTTCCCTTGGCAAACTACATAATAATCCATTATACATGGAAGTTTATATAAGAAGGAATAAAGTGAAATGTGTCATTATAGACAATGGATCTAGCCTCAACATAGTGTCTCTAAAGCTCATCAAGATTTTTGGGTACATAATGGTAGATCTCTAGCTAGAAATAATAACCATCAAAGCCTATCATAATTAAGAAAGAGAATCAAAAGGCACCATTATTTTTCCAATTATCATTGGGATTTTGACCCATGATACACTTTTCCATGTGATTGATCTTGATTTATCATACAACATGCTTCTAGGCAGGCATTGGTTACATGAGATTTGTGCAGTCCCATCAATGTCGCACCAATGTATCAAGTTTTCCCACTCAGGGATGAAAGTGAATATTCTAGGAGATTTACATCCATATGAACACTGTAAGCATCTTGAGGCTAAATTTCAAAGCTATAATTATCATTATGACATGAATCCAAGTTCCAAGCAAGATAAATGAAAGACTATACTTATTGATCCTTCACCAAATAATTGCATAGATCCTAATACCTTAGATTCCCTTTCCCACATGCCACCTCCTAAATATTCTAATCATTTCACCATTTTAGATAATATACTAGAAGAGTATGTGACCCATGATACATTTCATAGTGCCAATCTTCCTTAGAATACAAAAACCCTTGGGTGACCTAGAACCACCGCACATATACATTGTCAACAAAATAACAAAGATAAGGGACCTATCACATTTGTACCAACATCTAGCCTATAAATTGACCCTCTTGAAGGGGATGAATCACGGTTATATAATGACAACCAAGATGATTATTATAAAAATACAAAGTATTCTATTCCAAATAGGATCATGGAGCATCATAATTCTGAAGGAAGAGGACTCAGATCAAATCATTAAGGAACTATCGAGCTAAATTCCATGACTAAGTATGAAAGACCTTATGGACTTAGATTTAATCTATATAGGGGTGACCCCACATATCTTATTCAAACTCCATCACTAGTGATTAGTGATGATGATGCTGATAGTGAAGCAAAGTCTAACCATTGCCTATCCTTTGATAACCTAGCTAAAACCAACCTGTTTGATAACAATTCCATTTGTACCCTTACCTTGGCCATTCATCATAACTCATTACCATTGTATTATCCCCAACTGATATATTGGGACCAACAAGAATCTAGTCTGTCAATTGATGAGTTATAGAATGATGAGGCATTCTATGACTTGTTAGGCCTTAGAGACAATATTCCATTGGGAGATTACAAATCAAGATTCTCAACCACATTAGATCCTATAGCCTATTTTGGAGAGCGAGTGAACACCCTTAGCCAAAAAAAAAAAAGTAAAACATTGAGGTCCAAAAGTGAAAACCTCTTTGAGGCACTTTTTGACTAGGGAAAAAGTAAATATAAAGGTTATTCTAGTGGTTAAAACCTATTTTAGGTGTCATGAGATTGGGGTGTTCATTCTTATTTGAATTTAGACTAAGAGACCACCAATGATGAACTTGTCTGTGGATCCAAGTTTAGCTTTGAGAAACAACAAGTATTTGATCAAATTCTTCAAGAATTTCCAAATATTTTTATCACATGGATAGATCTCCCATTAGGGGACTCATATTCATCATGTTTAGGAGAAGTTGGAGAGAAAGTCCTAATGGAAGACCCTAACATAATTCAATAGTTCAAGTCAAATACCTACTATCCTAGAAGACGGTCTGACCCTTCTAGTCAAAGATACAATAGAGGTAAATATATGTACTCTATCAGACCTAAAATGGATAAAATTTGGAGTTTCACTCACTAAGGAGGAATGTGACATCTTTATAGCTCTATTGAGAGAATTTGTAGATATCATTGCATGGGCTTATTCTGACATGCCAGGTTTAGACCCCACCTTGGTTGTGCACCACCTTTGGTTAATCCTAATGCCAAACTAGTAAAATAAAAGTTATGTATGATGTATCCTCACATTTTTGTATTGGTAAAGAAAGAGTTGGAAAAACTCTTAGAAGTAGGATGTATCCTATCCATTGACTACTCAGAATGGATCTCTAATGTGGTACCTGTTCGTAAAAATCCTGAAGGGATCAAAATTTATAATAATTTTTGAGACATCAAAAGAGCTTATCCTAAAGATGATTTTACCTTACCTAATATTGACATGATCATCAACTCCATGGAAGGTTATGAAATGCTTTCACTCATGGATGGATTTTTAAGATATAACCAAATCAGAATAACACATGAAGACCAACATAAAATAATGTTCACCACTCCATGGGGAACATTTTGTTATCAGGTAATGCCATTTGGCCTTAAGAATTTTTTAACTACATATCAAAGGGCCATGATTTTCATATTCCATGATATTATGCATGATATTATTGAAGACTATGTCGATGACATATTAGGAAAATCCAAAACCAGGGCTGACCATCCAGTAATGCTGTGTAAGATATTTGAAAGATTACAGGAGTAAAAAGTTAGACACAATCCAAAGAAATGTGTGTTTAATGTAACTTTAGGAAAATTACTTGTCTTCATCATGTCTCATAGAGGTATTAAATTTGATTTGGCTAAAGTCCATGCTATAACCAAATCATTTAGAATCAACTTTCCTTGAATAAACAACATGGCTGAGTATGAAGCACTTGTTCCATGACTTTGATAAGTAGTGCATTGGAATATATCTCATATCTAAGTTTATGGTGATTCTCAGTTAATTATCAATCAATTCACAGATCATTTTCAGACCAAAGATGAAAATTTGGTTCCATATAAATCCATGGTCAACACTCTTAAGTAACAAATTGCCAACATTCACTTTGAGCACATACCAAGGGCTAGTGATAGAATGGTAGTGTAGACTCTACAAAATTTAATCAATGAAGTATAGTTCCATCAAAACTAAAAGAATACAATGGTTGAGAAGAATTTCACAAAGGAGTATGTGGCACTAAATCTAGTATGGTATTCCTATCTAAAAATCTCTTGCGTACTAGTTATTATTAGCCCATTATGGATATAGATGCCATTGCATATGTAAAAAAGTGTGATAAATGTCAATAACATGCTAATCTAATTCATGCCCTAGTAAAAACTATGAAACCAATGTTGACACCATGGCCATTTTATACATGGGTACTTGACCTCATTGGGAAGATTAACCCTACTTTATCTAACAGCCATAGACATATCCTTATTGCCACTAAATATTTCACTAAGTGGGTTGAAGCTATACCCCTCACTTACATGATTGGAAATAAAATTTTAAAATTCATTTTCAACCATCTCATTTTATACTACGGTATCCCCTCTGACATTATATATGATAATGGAGGATCATTCTAGAACAAGGATGTAGACCAATTGTGTACTAAATATAACATCACACAACATTTTTTATAGAATATTACCCTTAAGGTAATGGCCAAGCTGAGGCATCTAACAAAACAATTTTCAATATTCTAAAAAATATTATGAATGATGTCAATCATGATTAACACTTTACAGATATTCTTTACCCTTTAGGCATATCATACCAATCATCATACCCACACAGGGGCCACTCCATACTCAAATTTTTATGGTATTGAAGCCATCCTTCCATTGAGGTTGAATCACCTTCACTATGTCTCTCTTTCAAGCATGTATTGGATGATCATGACTATCAATTAACTAGCCTGTAAGAGTTAGACCTACTTGATGAGAAATGCACAATTGTGCTCAACAATCTTCAAGCATATCAGAATCAACTCAAAGGCCACTATAATCAATGTGTTAAGTATAGAATATTTGAAATTGGTGATCTTGTTCTTAAATAAAACTAAAAGAATACAATGGCTGAGAAGAAGCATAAAGGGAAATTAAAACCAAACTAGATAGGGCCTTTCATCATTACTATAGATTATGAATCAAGAGCATACAAGCTTGCCACTCCAAATGGAGATGAAATTCCTAACCCAATAAATATTATTCATCTCAAGTGGTAGTATGCTTGAATGCTAAGGTGTATTGTCTGTAAGGACCATTTAAGTTATGCCATTTTATTAGAATTCTTCTTTGTATAAATACCATACTTATCCATCTTCTTCATCATATCCACTTTTTGTTTCTAACCTATCATCCTAGTGTGTTCTAAAGCCTAGCCCATTTGACCTTTGTTTCTCCATTCGTTATGCATTTTAAACATCATGGAATTTGATTAGTTTCATCAGTTGGTTCCAATACTTTAGATAGAGATCATATTTTTGGGATAGTGTGACAAAAGTTTTGGTAGTCGCATCTTTTATTTGTTATGAATTTTTTACCACCGGTCTTACTACTAATTATAACCACCTTTGGGAAAATTAGTACCAGTGATCTATGTCATTGTGTCTTGATTATAACCAGCTATGGGAAAACTAGGGGCAACATTAAGCCTTGATGTACCAACTTTCCACTTCTTATGTCGTACTTTACCTTTTTACCAATTGTGTTTTTTTTTGTTTGAATTGACTGATACATTAGTCAAATTCTTCCACTGTAAGGGTGAAACTACAGTGACTTGAGGTCCTACTCTGGGAGTATGTATGTATCACTCAATATTTATTGAGGTTAGATCAGTCACTCTTTCCATATGCTCTCACCATTTTATGACTAGCCTAAGCCATGCTCTAACCATTTTGCGAGTAACATAAGCAACACTCTCACCATTTTGTGAGATTGAACCATTTAAGTGTCTCATCATTCTTGATTGAGTTGAGATACTTCAAAAATTTCTAAAAACATATGAAAAATCATTAGAAAATAACAAAAACATTGACCACTTCTTTGCCTTAAGGATTTTGGGAACCCTTACTAAATTATAAGCAAAACACTTTTCATTAGTTTCCCCATCCTTTTTTGGCCTTTTCTCTCATGCACTTACCATTTTTCAATACCATTCCTATTCTTTTATCACATTCTTCCCATTCCTTGGGAGAACTACATTTGGCCTAAAGTTTTTTTAATTGGATATTACATCCATAGAACTATGTAGGCAATGTCCACTTACCTAGTGTATATGGAGACAACTTTGCCACCCCCTTCCTTTTCTTCTATTCCTCTATTTTTTTAATTTGTTAAATTGTCACCTAGTTTCTAGGGACAATGTTTGTATAGTTTCTATTGCATTATTTGTTTGTTTATTTTTGCTTATTTTATTTATTTGTCTACATGTTTGTTTACTTTTAGGATTGTTGCCTTGATTCAGTTTATGTGTGTTCATTGGGTGATTCCTTGCCCACACTTATACTTGAATCCATACATATTCATATGTTTACATTGTCATCATGGTTTCTATCATTGGTTCACTATTTTCTATTGAATATTAGATTATGAGAGTCAGTCCTTATGTGTATTTTGGAAAAGCCCTCATGATGTTATACCATGATGCCTACCGACACATGCTACAACAAACCTTAGCTTAAAGAAGTCTATTTAGTAATGGCAACCTCTCTTTAACATCAACATCTTGATTCATTCCCAATCATAGCCTAAACAGAGTAATTAACCATGAATGAATTTCAACCTTTATTAGTTTAGACGAGCATCTCCCTACTAGTAGGTTGTTCCAATTCATCATTACCCTCCATGTTAATTTAGCATCATCCTTGACCAAGTTTATCATGTTTTCCATAATTGGGGTCTAATTATTATAACCTCTTATGGAAAAATCATTGCACACCATCCCACCTACATTTCTCAATGATTATAACCACCTTTAGGCAAATCATTACATTGTCACCACTTTACTTTTTTTCCCCATATAGGGGCATGTTATTGTCTTATTTATCTATCCTAACTGGGGTAGCTCCATCTTCTCAATGATTATAACCACCTTTGGGAAAATCATTGTGTTATCATATCATGTTTCCACTATTAGGGTATAATGCTTATAACCACCTTTGGGTAAACCATTTTGCACCATCTCACTTGCATTCTCAATTATTTTGACTACTTTTTCAATATCATTGTGTTTTCACCCCATCATCTTTACTTTCTTTGGTCCCCTCATTTCACTTCTTTCTTTTCAAGGGACTATTTTCTAACTTACTTGTGCCAACCATTCCCTCAAGGGGGCATCATACAGTTAGTTTATCATCATTGTAGCTATAGGCATACAATAAATTTTCATTCTTTGAGAAGATTTTACTATGCTTATAGCTTACAATGCCTTCCCAAATAGGGGCAAACTATAGACACCTAAATTTGGTCAACAATAACCTCCAACTAGGCTTTTGACCAATTTCTACCTAAAATTTACAAATTGGACTAAAAACACTAAAGCACATTAAAATATCTAAAACTGACATATTCAAGTGGTAATTTTGGCTAAAGTATCCCTAAATGGGGTAATGCAATTTATGGGCTAGCTAACTTTGATGAGATCATTTTGAGTCAAAATTCTAATTTTGCACCTGGTTGCTTTGGATTGCTCTTTCCTATCAAATATTTTACACAAGACACATGCCTCTATTATTTTTTATTGATAACATCCTAAATAGGATAATGGATCTAATGCATCTGACATTGCCTTCCAATTCTAATCTAGTCAAATTTTGGACCAATATCAGGGCATTCTGATCAATTTGAGTAATTTGTGCATAAAGTGATTAATCATACTTAGAGTTAATTAATCCAAGTTAGAGCCTAATTTATAATTTCATGAAAACTTATTGAATACTTTGTTTTGAAAATGAATTTTGAATATTTGCATCATCAAGTGACCTCATTTCTTGGGAAGACATCCCTAGGCCATAAATGCCATAAATATCAGGATTCATGCCCTCCATGCCTCATCAATGCCTTCCATGATTCCCTCCATGCCTCTTAATGTCCCATTCTTCTAATGTCATGATGAGGATAATTATAAAAATAATTATAAAAATTTAATTAATCCTCAACCATACATTTCAATCTCATGATGGATGGTTCAGGTTGATTCCAGACATTCTCAAAAATATATAAATAGGAGGCCTCACCACATGAATTTTAAGGCACGATTATGCAAAGTTATAATGCATAATTGATTACAAAAATTCAAGAAATTAGTATTACCATTCCAAATTGATTCCAAGCCAATGTAAGCCATAAGCCAATGGTGTCAAGGAGAGATGGAGGTAGACAAACTTCTATTGCCAAGGACTTCATGAGCACAAGCCGAGTAAGCCACTACAATAAGCATTTTGGAGCATCTAAGGAAGGTAAAAGATGGTTTATTTTGCATTTTAGTTATGTTTTTTATTCATGTTTGTTAACTAAACTCTCCCTAGTATCTAAACCTAGAGATGTTATGCTAGTTAGTGTGTTTCTTTCATTTTGTTTTCATTTTGGAACTAACACCATACTAACCATCCTCTCTTGAGTCAAATTCCTAGATCAAAAGCCTAAACCATTATCCAAAAAAGGTTACATGTCCATCAAATTTTAAGCCCTCATGATGTTATACCATGATGCCTACTGACATGTGCTACAATAAACCTTAGCTTTAAGAATTATATTCAATAATGGCAACCTCTATTTAGCACCGACATCCTAATTCACTCCTAATCATATCCTAAATAGAGTAATTAACCATGAATAAATTTCAACCTTTATTAGTTTGAATGAGAATCTCCTTACTAGTAGGTTGTTCCAATTCATCATTACCCTCTGTGTTAAGTTATCATCATCCTTGACCAAGTTTATCATGTTTGCCATAATCAGGGTTTAATGATTATAAGCTCCTATGGGCAAATCATTACACACCGTCCTACCTACATTTCTCAATGATTATAACCAACTTTTGGAAAATCATTATGTCGTCACCACTTTACATTTTCTACCCATATAGGGGCATGTTATTCTCTTGTTCATCTATCCTAGCTAGGGTAGCTCCATCTTCTCAATGATTATAACTATCTTTGGGCAAATCATTATGTTATCATACCACATTTCCACTATCAGGATATAATGCTTATAACCACCTAAACCTGTATGTTATCAAGAAAAAGATGAGAAATACAAGCCTAAACCATTGTCCAACAAAGGTTACATGTGCACTGATTTTCCAAGGAAATGGCCAGAGGTATGTATCCCAATAATGCACTATATCACTTTGGAAGGTAAACATAGCATTCTCTATTCACATCATTTCCTGCTTTTGAACCATTTCAAGGGTTATATTATTAGTATCCCTTTATTTTTACTATAATATTTGGAGGTTTTTGTTTTAAATTTAAAGAACCCTACCATGGATCTTATCCACTATAGCCTCATTTTCTTACTGATCAAAAGGGGGGAGCTGGTCTAGTCCAAGACCATTTTAGAGGCTATTAATATTAACAATGATAAGGAGGAGTTGGAGGTGGAGGGTGATCAACCCTTAGATTCTGAAGAGGAGAATCAAGGGAAAAAATTGGGGGATTCTAACACCCATGCACAAAAAAATCACAAATTTGATTTAGGACGCCCCTCTTTCACTTCTAAAGGAAAATTCATTCTAGGGACTAATGGAAACAATCATGTCGAAGATTCACTCCAAAAAATCCAAACCAGAATCACAATCCAAAATCTCATTTGTAGAGAAATCTTGGAGGAATTCAAGAGGTTAAGTAACTTTTTTGATTTTAACAAGTTTATGGTTGATGATGGTAGGACTCTTAAGACTCAAAAATATGGAGAGGATTATATCCAAAAGGACAATGAGGAGGATACCCAAGTTGATAAGGAAATCATAAAAGAATCCCCTCATGTGGACTTCAAAAAGAAGAATCTGGATAATGAGGAGGAATAGTTTATTGGTAGTCACACTAGAGGTAAATGTCACAAAAAAGTTGATACAATGACTAAGAAATTGGTAACTTACTTTGAGTTAGAATAACTCTATTGTCTCTCATTTTAGTTGAGTCCTTTTTGATCTATCAATATTTAGGCTATTCATCAGGGTTTTCACCCTTATCTCATTTAGGCTTTGTTTGCTTTCTCTCACTTTTCTATCTATTCTCTTTTGTATTGGGTCTAGGTCCCTTCAACTAGTCTTTACCTATCAAATAAAAAATACCTATCAATTATTTACCACTATATTTAATTTTTTTCCCATCACTTTGTTTTTATGATCTCTTTTTCTAAATTTAATGATGTTCTATAATCCTAACATCATAGAGAATTTTTACAATAAATATCCACTTATTTTATAGGTTCACCTAATGTTTCATACATTGAACACCTTTGAATTTCTCTCACTTAATTCCTACTATAAAACACTAAGGTAAGTAAAGGTATATAGTTTTCAATTATATTATTTCATTTATCTTATTACTTCTCACTAAAATTTATGTAGTTCAGTGTTGTGTGTTTCTATGTACTTTTACTCAAGCACTATCCCATGTTACAACTACATGACATGTGATGAGCTTTTACTGGGTC
Organism: Torreya grandis; assembly: GCA_037957365.1. Classification (NCBI taxonomy): domain Eukaryota; kingdom Viridiplantae; phylum Streptophyta; class Pinopsida; order Cupressales; family Taxaceae; genus Torreya; species Torreya grandis. Next base: position 1,452,301 of record JARHVA010000179.1, read on the forward strand.
ATATGTATACACACAATATTTTAAAACTATATCAATTATTGATGTTTTCTCTCTTGTATGAACCCATACAGACTCAATATCTATGTGTTCATGCCCTAAAGGGTACACTAGGAAAGGTGTGGGTAGACCATTGGTGTTTCATAAGATTATTTTCCCCTATACCACTACTTAAAACAAATTAAAACCTCTCTTACACATTTAAATAAGATTTAACACCTCCCTTATATGCTCTAAGAAATTCACCACCTCAAATAATCCCTACCTAAGACAAAACTTACTTTTATCATCCTCTAAACATAATCAAATGAGCTGACCCTATTCTTCTAAATGAGAAAATTATGGGACTAAGCTGACCTAGCTAACTTAATTTGGTGCCTAACTACTTTATTTCTTAAAGATTTGGGTTGACTGGGCTGAATGTGTTGGCTAAAAATTCAAAATGGTTTAGGGTTAGATCCAAATATATAAACACATAATTTTTACCATTTTATGAGAGAGAAAGAGAGATAATAATTCATTTTGTGTATCTACTTATCCATAATTCTACTTGAGGAGTCATTTCTTAAGGTTTCATACTTCCTTTGGAAATAATAATCTTGTCTTATGGGAAATGTTTTTTGTATGCATAGGAGAAGCCATGTAGCCTAGAGCTGACCTATAGTTGTTATCCTTATAGACCACAACAACTTCTTACAAAGCATCATTTACCAAGGGAGATATTGAGGATCGATGGGTTCATATTCAAGGTAAGTATTCCTAAATATTTCTCATATTTTATTAGTAAACAAATTTTCATATGTTGGCTTATGAATATGTTTATCTCTCTATACATTAGGATTACTTCTACACTAACTTGAGTAGATTTATTCTTTGAATGTTTAATTTCATGTTTATTATCCCCATTTATGTTTCATGATTTGATGAGTATTAAAATATATCTAATTTACTTTGTTAGAAATCATAGGACCTAATTAGGGTTATTGCATAGTATTTCTTAACTAGAGACCTTGTAACCCTCTCTAGTGACATTATGTGGTAAGAGACCCCTTAGTTAGGTCTAGCAGATCCATATTGGTCATGAACCTAATTGTCTAAATGTACTAATAAGTGGAATGGCTAGTGTGATTTATCTTCTATAATCTAGGATTGATTTGTAGATCATCTTCACTTTCCCTTGTCATATGGAAGTCCCTTACCATAAGTGTATGGGCATGCTTATATAGATTCAAGACCCATAAACTTACACTAAGTGATTTTACCTCACTAATAACATTAAAACACCTTAGTTATTCATAAATAATAAATGCTTCCACATTTCCAACACATATTAACACATTACAACTTAAAACATCAAAAAATAGGTCACATATGATATTCAATGAATCCTTATTATCTACATGAATTTCTATATGAAATATCCAACATTTAATAATGACCTCCTCCATAACATGTCACCAAGGCTCATCACAAATTCTCATATTATTTGAATAGATCATGCCTTATCAAAAATCAAGCATGTAAATATTCAAAACAAATAGGATTTATATAAAAAAATATAACCTTATTCCATTAACTAATATTATAGATGAGATCCAAATGATTTATACATTCTTAATATAACTATAGGTTAATGTGCACCTATATCATATTTTACATTTTCTATCAAAATCATGATACTACATTGATATGTGCTTTGACAAATGCCTTTATAATTATGATAAAAATTTTACTAAAAAAACACATGTTACTTCATGGCCTATAGCATTTTTTCCATTTTTATACAAATATGTAATAGTGTGGAAAGATTTGAATTGATAGACGTGTTCCTTGGGTTATTTCCATACTTCCTATAAAGTTTCAAGTTACTAAAATATATGCAATTCAAATGCAATAAATAAAAAAATCACCACATGTTTCTAGTGTTGTAATGGTCTATGTAACCCATGCTTATTGAAAATTTCAAGAAGTCTCTCAAACTTACTACAAACATTATAACATCAAATATCTATAATCTTAGTTATTGTTATCCATCCTACTAATGTTTTTAGTTTATGCAAGCCTATATGAGGCCCTAGATGATCACATATTAATTAAATATATCAATAATTCAATCTTATTTCCTTATTTATATCAATTGATACATAAAATAAGGTGTCATTTATTTTTACTATGTTTGTATATGTTTTTTTTCATTATTCCCATAATGTTTTTTCCATGTTTTCTTTTCATTTTTTCATTATTTTTAATAAATATGGAATGAATTTGGACTTGATTTCTATGACCTCATTTTTGAGGTGATAAGTGTGTGTGACTTACACATAAATGGAACTTGGGGTTTTATTCTTATGCTAAAATGTTAAGGCAACACTAACTGTGTTAGTGAAAGTTCATATGGGTTCTCAAAATAAATATTTAATGTGGATTAATGCAATTAATTCTAATAAATATTTTACATGTTTTCTTAAATTTTGATTCTATAATCTATGAGTGAATTTAATATAATTTATTAACAAACAAGAGCCAATGTTAGGGCCCCAAAATATCCACTGGCCTTTATATATGGATCAAACTATGTTATGTATAAAATTGCAAATCAATAATTAATGTAAGAATAAGATAACATAGATATGAGAAACATATACCCACAAAAAGTGATAAAAAATGTATATGTAAGGTGGTTTTCCCTTTTCATCTATAAATACTATATTAAAGATTATTGAAGGTCACATAAGTGACATGAAAAAGATAATTGACATGCATAGTGAAAATATGTGTCAATTGTGGTGGATGATAATTGACACTTCATTAGGAAAGAATCAGTTAGTTTCACCTATATAAATTAGTTTTGGAAAAAATTATATGAATTATAATGGAATTATTTATCCATATTTTTCTAAATGTTCATAACATGTCATAGCTAATAGGGTGAGAATTATTTTTAAAAAAAAAATTATTGGTTAATCATTAATATGTGGGCGTAAGGGAAACATATATGTTTGAAATCCTAAAATATAAAATATAGTGTCATTATATTGATCACAAGAGTAAAAAACAAGTTTGAAATCCTAAAATAGGAAATATAGTATCACAATTGATAAGAAGTAAATAAGATATGGATGATTATGAGCTCAAGAGGAATAGACAGCTTCAAATTACAAAATAGGAAATATATTGTCATGATTATTAAGATGAAATAAATACCATATGACCAAATATAAGAGGATAAAGTAAATAACATATGGGCACAAACAAGTAGTTATACATATGTCCATATAAAAATGTGAAACACATAAAAAAATACCAAATGAACTCAATAATGAAGGCATAAATGACAATCAAACAATATAAGTAACACACAAAAAGTTTAAAAAATTAACTCAATAATGAATTCATAATTGGAAATCAAAGAGTACATGAAATATATATTTACAAAATTCAAAGGTTATATATCGATGTCATAGGTGATCCAAAATGTAGACAATGAACAAAAGATATTATAAAGCTACCATATCTTAAATTTTATTTGTCAGATGAATTATACTTAAGGGACTAAAATAGATGCATATATGGTCCACCAAAGAATATGATTATTTTTATGGTCCACAATTAACATTATCTTTATCTTTGTTTAATATTATTCCATCTAAGCAACCCTCAACTTTACAATTTTTCTATTCCTTTGATAATAACATTAGCCATTACCCCTACAATAGTGTCTATCATATTTTGTTATTTTATTGAACTTGATTTGTATTCTTTGGGTTGTTTATCAAGATGTATTCAATACACTACATATAGGATTGTACATGATCTTTTCATATGCCATTACATGTATATCATTGTACTTCCCTTGAGGTATATTCTATTTTATTGAGCCATGGTACGTGGATATTGTTCATCCCTATTATTTTAAGACTAATTAGAATATATATATATATATATATATATATATATATATATATATATTATTTAAAATGAAAATAATAAGTTTGAATGTTTAAATAACATCATTTGAAAATAAATCATGTCATATTTTGCTCTTTTATTACTTAATTTGGATTCTTTGGGTCACTTGGTAATATGTATTCACTATGTTGATAGGAAGGGGAATGATCTTTGCATATGAAATTTCTTGTATACCCATTACACTTCAATTGAGGTAGATTCCACTTTATCGAGCCATAGGTGGATACTATTCATCCCTTAATCTTATAAGACAACTTAATATAAAGAGATATACTAGTTAAATTGGAAATATGTTTGAATTCTAGAATGAAAAGTGTAAATTGAACAAGTTGGTAACTGAATGTGAAGAATGATCCCATAAAATTTCAAATTGAAAAATTTAGTTGTTGAAGGTGAAGAATGTCCCTATCTCACTTAATCACCTATAAATGACCTATTATAAATATCTCAAGGATGAGAAACAAAAACAATATTTAAATGGGAAGAAAGAAACATGTGTTTAACTAAACTTAGAAAGACATTTATTGATGGGTTGAGATTATAAAGGTGAAAGGGTAAGAAAAATCATTATCCTCAAACATAGCTTGGAAGACCCTAACTGATTATAGGAAATGTTGGTTTTTAAAATGGGAATAATGGACTATATGATCAATCACATTTAGAAAGACATTAATTTTTGGGTTAAAAAACCCACTTTCCTCAAATCTAACTTGGACAACCATAATGGTATATGGAATAGTGGTTTTCTATCTATGACAAAAAATGAATAGAAAATTGATAACCATTAGAAATGTGTTGAGATTATAATAAAATATTCAAAGAATGTGATCCTTTTAAATACAATAAATGAGCCATGAATTTGTTCTTTATATTGGTATTAAGTAAATTGGTGTATATATAAGAGTTTTATTTAATGTATATATTGTAGAAAATAAATGTTTAATCTTGATATTATGAAATTTTATTAGAAATATGAGAATTTTTTATGCCCAAGTACATTATTATGATTACATTTGTTTCAAGAAACCTCCATACAATTTTGAATAATTGCTACCTACATAATATTGCAAGACAATTGGCTATTGAAGATAACAAATTTGATCTTGTTTATAGTTGACATTATTATTTAAGATAATATGTTTGATATTTTTATAGTTGACATTAGCTTCCCTTAGTTATGATTTAAGGGGACATGATGAAGAGATGTAATAAGTGTAGACACCTAAATCTGGCCACCAATGACCTCCAATCAAGATTTTGACCAATTTCTACCCAAAATGCACAATTTGGCCTAAAAACACAAAAACATGCTAAATGATGTGAAACTAACATATTCATGTGATGATTTTGGCTAAGGTATCACTAAATGGGGCAATAAAATTTATGGGATAGCTAACTTTGATCAGTTCATTTCAAGTCAAAATGCCAATTTTGCACCCACATGCTCTAGATTGCTCTTTCTTATCAAATATTCTGCACAAAACATGTTCCTTTATTATTTGTTATTGGAAACATCCTAAATGTGAATATAGTTCCAACACATTTGACATGGACTTCCAATTATAATCCAGTGAAATTTAGGACCAATAACAGGGCATTGTAATCAATTTGGGTAATTTGTGCACAATGTGCTTAATCATGATTAAGAGCTAATTAACCCAAATCAAGGCCTAATTAATAATTCCATGTAAACTTGTTGAATACTTGTTTTTAGTACTAAATATTTAATATCTACATCATCAAGTGACCGCATTTCTTGGGAAGACATCCCTAGGCCATAAATGCCACAAATATTAGGATTCATGTCCTCCATGCCTCATAAATGCCCTCCATGCCTCTTAATTTCCCCTTCTTCCAATGTCATGATGAGGATAATTACAAAATTAATTCCAAAAATTTAATTAATCATCAACCACACATCTCAATCTTGTGATGGATGGTTGAGGTTGATTCTGATCAAATCCAAAAATCTATAAATAAGAGGCCTCACAACATCATTTCTAAGCTATTTTGGTGAAAATTTATTATGCTAAAATATCTCCAAAGCTATTTTGGTGAAAATTTATTATGCTCAAATATCTCCAAAGATTCATTGCAACTAGTGTTACCATGCCAAATTGATTCCAAGCCAAGTCAAGCCACAAGCCAAAGGTGCCAAGGAGAGATGGAGGTAGCCAAGCTTCCATTACCAAGGACTTCATGAGCACAAGCTGAGAAAGCCACCACTACAAAGGCATTTGGAGCATCCAAATAAGGTTAAGGAATTCCTATGTTTAATTCCTTGCTTTTTAGTTGTGTTTGTCATTTGTTTTTGTTGGCTATGCTCTCCCTAGTGTCTAAGCCTAGAGATGTTATGCTATTAGTGTGCTTATTTAATTTTGTTTTCATTTTGGAACTAACACCATACTAACCATCTTCTCTTGAGTCAAATTCCTAGATCACAATAAGAAGATAATTTGGTAGATGAATATGGAAATTTTGAGTAATTCATCCAAACATAAATATATCAAGTGATTGGTTAAATTTTGGAGAAATAATCCTTTGCACTCACTAAATATGGGTTTTTGAAATATTTTTACTAAAAATAAAAATATCAGGTGATTGGTTAAATTTTGGATAAAAAATAATTTGTGTCAACTTATCTTGAGATATTTCATTAACACAAGTATGCCATTTTTATTCAATCCTACAAATATTTTATATATAGATGAAACAATCCTTCATCTATATAGTTTTAATCTTTTGGGAAGCATATTTATCTATATATGTTACTAATTTTCACTAGACATTATTAAGGAGATTTTACGTAAATTGGGTAATGGCATATCTTAAAAAATTAAAACTTAAATATTTTTAAAAAATCAAAGATATTAAGGACTTTTTTAAAATTTTAACATCCCACTAAAGGTATGTTTAGTCATGATACCATCGTAAGCCCATGGTCACAAACACAAATTAAATTTTCCTAACATGTCAAAGAATAAACATAATATTATGTTTTGAAGAAAATATATATACACAATTATATATAAAGTATTTTAAACCAAATTATCATTGAATTTATTATACGTATTCTGATTTTACCACACTAAATGTTGCACTATTAGTTGCGAAATAATATTAGTTGTAATTTGTTCTTATTTTTCCTGAATTGATATTTCTAATATTTCACTTCCACTTATATAGTTGTGAAAAATAGTATTTATTTTAATTTGTCATTAATTTTCTTGAATTAATATCTTTTATACCTTTTTCCACTTATATTACATCAAAATAAAATATTAATTATTCCATGCTTTCCAACAAAACATTGAATTTATTTAATAAATAAAATTCAGGAATACAAATATTTAACACTGAATTATAAAAAAGTTTACATTAGAATCCAAAAATATGATATCTAACACCAAAATATCTAAATTAAAATGCAATAATAATTGTATATAATTTCAATATTTGATATTATAAGAGCCAATAAAGACAATTTTGTATTTTAATCTACACTGGAATATGTCTAGATTTCATGAAATGAGGTTTTTATGAATTCTATAACTCATGGTTTTATAATTATATAGGTCTATATTCAGATCAACATATAATAATCCCTATTAATTACCCCATAATCCCATGGCTAATAAAATTCCTCAATGTGTTTTATTATGATCAAATTTTTTATTAACATATTTTCCTCATATATTTAAACATTTTTTAGTTGTGGCCCCATTTTATTTTTTATGTAGGAGTATATGCTTTATAATCGTAAAATGTAATGAAATTAATAATAAGTATACATAGTCACCTTGGTCACTTTCAGAATGATGCAATCTATGATCAATAATTAATCACAACATGTCATTTGGGCTGAAAAGTCAAAGGTCATAGTAAACAAATGGAACTCCATGAATCCAAATCAATTAGAATTAAAATACATGACAAATATGTCCATGATAGAAATATGGAGATTATAACTACAGTTCAATAATTTAATTGCTCCAAATTGTGTATCATATTGAAATTTAATCCCATGAAACATAGACCATGTAATCCTATAACATGGATGGTGATTATTATCCATATAAGTTGCATTAAATTTGACACTCGTTAACCCATCATGTTTCAACAAATTTTCAAAAGGTCACAAAATTAAGTTATGATTACTGTTGACCAAGTTTGACTTTTATGTCAAATTGGGGCACCCTTAGTAAAAATCTTGACTTTTAAGTGTTTTAGTGGGTTTAATATTTGGTCATAAGATATATCATAGGTCATTTAATTTTATTCAATGATTTATTATCCTTGGTCACTTATTTCATTAGCTAATATGTCCTTTTGAGTCATTTTAGGGGTCAAAAAGGTGCATTTCATGAGTTGTATAGATTTATTGGGAAGTTTGAAGGTTTTAAAATGTGATGTCATGTTGTATGTGTCCTTAGAGATCTTAAGTAATTGACATAACTAAAAATTAGTAGATTCTTCAATTAAAAGGGTAGTTTTCTTAGGAAAAAGGAGATTTTAGCACTTGTATGGCTCCTTGGGAAGTGTTCCACATGGTAAAGGATAACACAATGCCTCTTCAACTTCACCTAGCTTAGTTCCATATTTGGTTCGATATGGAAGTTCCATTTCTTGCTCAAAACCATTCTACTCCCTTTTCACCCTTTTTGGCAAGCATAAGTGACCTTCAAGTTTTTGTTTAGTCCAGACTACTCAGGAAGTTTCAAAGAAAATCATTTTGGGAGGTTGTTTTAAACTTAGAGACATTCATTTCCATATAATTTTTTTTTAAAATAGTTTCCTTTGCCTTTTTGAGCCATCCTCTTGAATTTTACCTTTCAAATCTGCTTACTAATCTATGTATCAAGTTTTGCCTTAGTTTGAGAATATCCTTAAAATCCACTTGTTGATATTGGTTCTAGAGGATGTTTTATCTCTCTTATAATTATTTCCATGACTATTTTCAAGTTTAAAGTTTATTTTATGGGTAAAACATCTCAAATTTGTAGACTAGTCTTATGTGGGATGATAGGCCTATTTTTACCATTTCCAGATCTTCATGATTTGAAAATGTCTTTAGGAGGTTGTGATAGGTCCTTCATCATGTATTCAATGTTTGATTGTCACTCTCATTTAATTTAATCTTCTAAGTCAAAATCTCCATGAGTTGTAGTCATATGTAACATTCACACATAAGGTAGCCATTAATGAGCACGTACAAGTGTTCTCATGGATGAATTTAGGCTATGAGGGAGGTGTTGTTTCTTTTTTCACATATATTATAGTGTGAAAATTATTTTTAAGGTTTTAGGATAGACATGAAACTCTTTTTATAACCAAATTCAATGCATATTGCCCAAGTTGTACTCACTACCTATATCATGGAAACATTCACTTACAGGAGGTATTGGTATAGACCTAGAAGTGCTTCTATGAAGAGAATGAAATAGTTTGACACCTCATTTAAGTCTTAGTAAGATAATAAATACTTTAAATACCCATAAAAATTAAAAAATTAGCAATAATATGTGTGAAACCATGTTGATAATATGAATATTGAATTTTAGAAAACTTTCCCTGAAATATCAAAATAAGGGTCCAAAGGGTTGTTGCAGACCTCCTTTAATGATTTTACATAGGGTCCCATAACATCTAAATAGGTGAATTTTATGACCTATAGTATAAAAAATATCTCTACCAAGAATCGAGGATAGAATTTTAGTGCAATGGGGATGTTGAAATCCTCAAGGTGGCCCTCAAAAACACTAAAAACATGTTGTCTTATCTATAGGTTTGATAGTTTGAATGATATTTAATATCTTAGGAAAAACAATGAACACATCATTGATGTCAAAAACATTTCAACTGGTGAAATGGTTTTGAAAATGGCATAGCTACCATGACTTAATTTTGATGCATTATTTACAAGCTTCATGAGTGCCAAGGTGTCCTTTGTATAGAAAAACACACACGTACAATAGAGTCAAAATAGTGACCTGAATTTGATGCCAAATTGGTGCTTTAAAACTCTAAATAAGTGAATTTTATCTTTTGTATGTATTTTCTCACCTAAAGGGATTCTAATGAGGTTTAATGATAATCTCTAAGCATCATGAACAAGTGTAGTTGAGGCAAAACTCACTTACAACAGGGTCTTAAGGGTAGGGGTATCTCAGTCATAGTATGAGAGTTTAGTTTATGAAAACAAAGATCATATAGGTGAATTAAAATCTCATATAAGAAACTTGTGATCTCAATGGTTCTCCAAAGGAACATGACATATATCTTAATGAAAATCAACACTTACAGGGCTTCATTTTTCCTCAACATAGTTGACTGTGTTGACTGGGCAAATAGTGAGATGAAAAAATATGCATAATGGATATTTTAGGATTATACAAGGTGATGTAAGTATAATAGATGATAAAAACCATGGAAATATTCCTTGATATTTTTATTATTGTTATCAAGTCCTAATTCATGTGAGTAACCCCAAGGTACCACCTTTATAAAGTGAAGACATAGTCAGTTGTGATAGGTAGGTAAATAGTCAACTAATCTTGGTACCTTAGTGATTTTATACCCATTTCAAGGTAAACCTAAGTATTATTAGATGTTAGGTGACTATCAAGATCCATGGGAGGTCTTGAAACACTATGATAAATCTCAATTGAAGCTAAGATGCACCTATAGAAGCACACTAGGTAGGGTACTCAGTCAACTAGTCTTGACTAGCATTAAAGGTTTTCAAACCCCATAATGTGAAGTGGAGCAGGGAACTTGGTTGAATGTGTCTTAGAAAGATTTAGTGAGGATTATACTTTATTTATAATGCATAACTATCATGTAAAACACCTATCAGGGGTTACTATTGTAGTAGACATAGTCATAATAATAGAGCATAGTTTGAGAACTCAAGGTGTATGAGGGGTAGGTGAAATCCTAGTAAGATGAATAGATTTGAGATATATCCATCATTCTTGGAAAAATTTTAATAGACCCTATCATGTGAAAATAATCAAATGGAAGGCATTCTAAACAAATATTTCATAGTCTACTCTAAGAAACCCCTGCACATAGTCTCCTTCACAAAGTTTGTTTTGGCTTTTCATGTTTTGAAGGATCTATCCATGGAACCAAAGGATAATTTTTTTAGTAGGACATCCTTGTAAATTGAGGAAGAAATTTGAATACTCAAATATCCTAAGAAAATAGGTTAAGTACCCCTATTTTATCTCACATAGGGGGTACTTACTCTCAAGCATGAAACTGGTGGATTTAGAGGATTGGGGAAAAAGAGTGAACTAGAAGTTAAGGATATCCTTCAAGGAGGTTTGTGAACCTTCTCACATAGGGGGTACTTCCCCTCAATCATCAAACTAGTATATTTAGAGGATTGGGGAAAAGGAGTGAACTAGAGGTTAAGGATATCCTTCAATGAGGTTTATGAAGCTGAGGGACACCAATAAAAATCATATAAACCAACCATAGAGAGATGAAACTAAATATAATGGCCTAGGGTGTTAAGTATGCAAGCAAGACTGTTTGAGGCCTAGAGCCCAATTGGGGAACCACTTTCACTTATATCATGAGATAGGATATATAAACATTTTGAACATGTTTATAGGGTGAATTCATAGGTGTATTATCTATTTGATCTTATAAGAGCAATCAAGAACTCATTTTGGGCCTTAAAGACAACTCAAGCCTACTTGACATGGTTAGGCCTAGTCTTCAATTGATAGGTCATTTTATTTTTTACCGTTAACCAAGATTTATAATTTACTGGAGAGTGGTTATAGGGTCATAATAGAGGTTAAAAATATATTATAAGGAAAATAAACCCATGATAAAGCCTTTTTTTGGAGCTTAAAACAATTCAAGCATGCAAGAAAGGAGAAAAGGAGCTCAATAGGTCAAGTTGTGATGCTCATATCTGCTTGGAGGATTTACATGGGTGATAAGGGAGTTCAAGGATGTTATAATGGGTATTGAATGCCATGTTTAATACATTTATTTTCAATTTGGGCATTAAATATTTATGAACAAAGATAAAGAGATTAAATAGGCCTAAAACCCTTGTTAAATCCTTATAAAGACCAATTTGAGAAAATGGAGTCAAAAAGCTAATTTTATGGGTAAATTTAACCATGGAAGCTATTTTAAATTTTATATTACTCCCTTATGATATCTCCCACCAATATGATTTGTATATAATTGTACAAACAACATGTAAAATAGGGTATTTTTTACCATTTTTTGTGTTTTGTAGGTTCTATGACATTTTATAAGAAGTGATAAAGTTTGGAGGAAGGTTTTATACTTTTAATAACCCATCCTAGTCACTTAATTCTTTTTAAAATATTATAATTATCCAAAAAATTTCCTTCATCTCAGCCAATCAAAACTAGCAGAGTGACCAAGCTAGGGAGAAGTGTGAAAACTCCAAGTAGAAGTGATTTTAAAGTTCTCATAATTCTTATAAGTAAATGAAGGGAGTTAAAACATGTAATTAACTATATTAAATGCATTTAAATTAAAAAATAATTCCTTTTGTGAGGTCAAGTGTGCAAGGTGCATGAATGAAGAGTTTTCTAGATTGTAGATGATGAGAACTCCTTTCTAGGTGATTTAAAAATACCAAGCCTATAACCAATGCATGGAGAGGAATGTGTGATATCCTACCCATTCATCCAAATTATCATAAATATCCCTAATTATTTATTGGATGTTTAAATAGGTTTAAATTATGAAGGCAATGTTTTGAGCTAAGACAAAGAGTTTTATATCACTTTTCATGAAGTTTATGCCTATAATTGCCACTTATGATTCCTGACCTTGCATGTTTCATCCCATACCATATTATCATACATAAATAATTTAATCATCTTAAAATGTTTCCTTTTGACCCTTAAACTTCTCTCTTCTTTTCTCTCTCTCAAGTTCTATAAGAACTAGCTATTTTGGCCATTGTACTTTATGTTCCACCTGAGTATGGAAAAACCTACTCAAATTCATACCATTTGATCAATAATACTGCTTATTTTACCTCTTTCATGACTATTCGTAGTGTGTTCAATTGGATGATGAATCTTTCTTAGTGAAAACTATGGATTCCTTAGCATGTTGTTCTATTATTTCACCTATTTGCAGCCTCTTCTTGCAAGGCATGTGAAGTGTTTTTGTATATGTCTAGGTTTGAGTGAGTTATTATTTTCATTAGTTCCCTCATATTCCTCTTTTCTTGTCTTCCTAGCCTAAGGCATTCATCCATAGACTCATAATATAACATTGAGGTGAGAAGACACAGATTGAAGAAATGTATGTTCAGTTTGTCCTTTGTCTCATGTGTAACATGTTATTGGCTGGAATTCATCATTATTTTTGGTGTATCACCTCCCTTAGAATATTTTTGATTTAGTTATCTCTCTCCCTTTTCACCCCCCAAGTTTAGTTATTGTTGTGATCCAAAGTGGTACATCAAGGGAGCTAGCCCTATCTATAGATTCACCTCATTCCTTAGGCTACCCAAAATCCTAGAGGTGTTTCCACTATGCCACTTGTATGAGGAGATATTTTCCATCTCCTCAAAGGGTGAAAATCCAAGTGACAATAATTACATAGATAAATTTTCAACCTAAATTCAAAATATAACTCAATGATAGGGATCACTAATGAGAACAAAAACAATTAATTAAGATCACATTTGAATCCTTTTTAATATATTTGAATGTGTACTAGGGGATTTCATAGCTATTTTGAGTAATTGTAGATTTTATCAATAGTGTTCACTAAATTGATGTTCACTACATAAGTTTAACTATTGAAATGACATGCATGGGTCAAAATTTTGGACATGTCATAAAGTGGATAGAAGAATCAATTATCAGTGTTTGATTTTAATCACAAATTATCTAAATTTAGACAAGGGATAAGTTCAATTTGTCTCAAAGTGGGAATTAAGTCATAATTATGTTCTTAGATTAGATGATTTTTATTTATAGTCAGATTTAAATCTTATAGTTTATTTTTATAAGAGAATAGAAGGTTGATGAACCCTTTTTTATGAGAGAATAGGAGGTTGATGAAACCTAAAAGTGGCTTGATCTAATACCTAGTTTCTCCTATAAACCATTCATTTTTTGTATTTTTTTACATTTCTTAGACTCATATTACATATAAAATGGAAATAATATATCTATTCAAACTAATATTGATATTTATATACTATTTATAAGTTTTAAATTATCATTTAATTATTTCATGGTTTAATATTTTTTATGAATAAAAATGAATGGTGAAGATGTTATATTTTATGCACTTACAACTGCTATAATAGTTGCACCCACAACCATTCTATTAGATGCTCTTTCAACCACTCTAGTAGATGTACCTACATCCATTAGCTAGATTCACATGAAAGGAAAAAATACCCATAGACATTTTTTTAATGTGAATTGGACATAAACTACCTATAGCTATTTGAACCATTCACAACAACTAGCTATAATCAACAACAACAATTGTTGTAACCACCTATAATAAATATTGCATGCAAGCACTTTTCATAATGTTACATAAGTCACCAAATTCCATCTCAAAACTATTTGAGTCTCATCTAAAAATTTTAAATTAATAATGCAACATTATGATATGCTATTGTAACTACATAGGCACTAGATTAGACTAGTTTTTTATTTCCTCTATTTACATAACATATTTAGTTTCAACCAATTGCATTATTTTCTATTTAATCTAATTTCTTAGGTATTATGATTGTAACCTCTTAGATTTAGAGATATAGTCAATAAATGCCTACCTTCCATATATAAGGATTATATTTGTAGGTAATAGGATAGTAGTAGAATTAAAATATAAAGTAATATTAATCTCAAAACTAATGTGATTTATGTGTACATTATTGTATAAACAATTTCATTATTATAGGTCCAATTAATGAAACCTATTTTATTTTAAGTAGAATATGTGTATCCAAGGAGGGCCCAATTGTAATTATATGGTGAATATACCATCAATTAATTACTTTTTTCATTTATTTTTTTGTGTATTTTCATTAAATTTTAGTTTATTCATACTTAATTCATAATAATAAGTAATTTGTTCTCATATATGTGTGTGTGTTTCAATTTCACATAAGTAATTTCATTTTAGTGTGGCAAGCTTCCAAATATAAAACAAAAATTAAATTATTTTCCTACAATTCATTACTCAAGGATTCTTTTACACACATTTACAATTTATTACAAGTGGCTAATTTAATTCTAGAAAATTGTGTTTTATATACACAATGTCTAGTACCCCAACCATTAGAAGTGAATAGTACTATACATATAGTCCAAACACATTTAAAAACATATGTATTTATATTTATAATTAATATAATATCATTTCCAATAACCAAGTGGCTTCCCCTCTATATTTCCAATTTTAGGGTGTATATAAGCATTATATGCATTAAATCTAATTGATGAGTTTATTTTACTTATCATTTTTGCACCATTTTCAAGGAGGTGTAAAACATTATATTCTTAGAATATTGGTTATAATTATTGCTTTCATAGGTCATATTTATTATTTTTTAAATTAGATTTACTGCTTTCTATATTTATTTTCACACTTTCTATATTAATTACATGTTTTCTATATTACATTTCCCACTCTCTAAATTAGATACCTTTCTTTATTGAGTCAAATTTAAAATATTGCAACTAGGTTAATAAAAATAATAAAATTCTATTTCAAGCTAACCTTATGTAATTTTGGGTATAAAAAGATAAAAAGAGAAAAATTGGTTGAATTGTTTGCATAAGGAGATAAACCATCTATTAATATTCTTGCCTAGATGGTTGAACTTTACTGCATGAGCAGAGATACCACATGCAAAAAATGCATGCTATATAAGAAAAAACGTAGATATTTTAAAATATCTATAGGAAGTTACAAAATAAGAGGCAATAGTAGAGGAGTCATTAGTTGAGTTCGTAAATACATATTAAGGTAGAGAATAGGAGGAACCTCACACCCCTAAAAGGAATATCTTTCAACCATTTCAAGGAGTGCCCAATTGGCCACCATATTCTTAGGAATTTATTAGTAAAATTATTCCAACCTCAACCAAAATCATTAAAAAATAGATTAAAAATCCCTCATATATTCAAAAAGGATTTTTCAAACTCTTTTACTTGTTTAATGAGCCAAACTAGTTGAACTAAGTAAATAAAAAGATTAATTATTGAAGTCCCAAAAGACTTCCCAATAAAATTGACTCCATCATTCTAAATATGATATTCTCTTTTCCATTGTAAAAGCCTAATATTACCATCCATTATTAACCTTAGGCTAAATAATTTGATAAAAAAATTGAAGAGTGAGTTGTGGATGTTTTTGGTCTATAAGTAGTTTAAATGATTATGGGGAACATCCAAAGAGATAATTCCTTCAATTAATCTACAACCTTTAAATTTCTAATCAACATCCATGTAAGTGTTTCACACAATATAAACATACCTCACTGAGCCTCAAAAAGCTTTATAAGGGTTATAACTTAGGATCATTATACATTCTTCTTTAAATTTAATGTTTTGTGTTGTAGTTATGATTGAAACAAGGATGCTCAAAATATGAAAATATTTTTGTCTACTCTCAAGGATGCAAGCCTCAAATGGTTCATGGGGTTAAGAAAGGACTAAGTATCCAATTGGATAAAAATTAAGGAGAATTTTATTTATTATTATAAATATTATTATAAAGGATGAAACTCTAAGAGTGATGAAATATTTATGATAGAAAATAAAGAATATGAACCATTATATTATTAAATGGAATGGTTTATGCATATTCCACAAAGGATTAAAAAAATAAACTAGATCCAAATCCATCAAGTTAATACTGTTGAAAGGATTTAATGTCAAATGTATGGAATCACTAGATCTTATGAGCAACATAGATATATTGAAACTATCATTTGATGATATTACCCTCCTATGTACAAATTATTCAAGGTCAATGATGAAGAACTACAATAGATAAATATTACTTAAATCTTATTAAAAAATTGAATTAACTCTCATAGATGGAAGTATGTAACCTGATGCAAGTTATGAAAAAATACATCATTAGTCACTTGGATATGAAGTTAGTACATTTCATATATGAATAAAATAAGAGGAGATAGAGAAGGGTTTCACCATTTACTTCTTATGCTATTGGAGAAGGAAAATGTACTATAAATGCCATGTTTATCATGTAAAAGTGGTAATAATAACATAGGAATATCTTGATGTAATGGAGTTTTATGAAATTAGAAGAGATGGAGTCTAGTTTTTTACATATCTCAAATGAATCCATGGTATCAAATAAAAGATAAATTAGGGTATGCCACAATTCTTCTCCTTATAATTCGAATGTAGTAAATCCATAGAATCAAATGCTATCTCAAAACCCAAACTAGCCTCAAAAAATATCTCAACCATATGAAAATTTGAAGCAATTTCAAATCCAAAATTGGTTGTATTAAATCTCTCAATCCAAAACCAATTTTATGAAACCCCAAACCAATGGAAACTACATGGAAGGGAAATTTGTCATGATCAAACTAAAATGTTAGCTTCCAACAACAACCACAACCATGCCTAAAAAAACAACTAGTATTAATTCTAAACCATACCATTCCACCTCCACATAAATATACAAAATTACCTAACCAACCTATGGAAAAACCCAATAATATTTTGGTTCAAATGACATAAAATAATTTAGTGACATATGATAATGTACAACTTAATAGAGGAAGAATGCCTATAAATCCCATCCCACCCATAATAAGAGAGCCTATATAAAAGGTTATTAATAAAAAAATCAGCCCACTATCATAAAATAAAATCCCCAACCCTAAAAACAACATGTCTATTTCCAAATAAATAGTTAACTATCCACATTTCTCAAAAAGATTTTAATTATAAAAAGAATAACAGGAATTTGACTTTGATTTTTTCAATCAACTTAAAAACATTTATGCCAAACTTTCATTATTTCAAGATATAAAATATGTCCCCATATATACCAATGTTTTAAAATATTTATACCACAATAAACCTATCTAGATAAGGAAATACCCTAAAACTAGTTAATTAGTTAGACAACTTGCAGACATTACACTAGAATACATGATCCTACCTAAATACTCTAACCAAGGAAACATAGTTGTTAAAGTGTGCATTGATGTAACACTCATTAAAAATAATTTATAAGATCAATGGGCCACAATTATTTCATGATGAAGGAAAACATGAATAAAATAGGACTTATAGGCCTTTGATATATTCCCACTATTTTAAAAATGGTAGATATATCAATTTTCAAACATGAAGGGGTGATTGAAGACCTTGTCATATCAGTAGATTCATGGGATTATCTAAAAAAATTATGATATTACAAATAAAGTATAATTTATGAGAATACCCTCCTATCTTAGGCATGACTTGGTTATCTAAAACTAATGCATTTATTATTTTTAGGTTAGTAAAAAAGTTAATTTGTAATGTAAATGTCATAAACAAATTAATCTTATATCCATATGGCCAACTATCATTAGAATTAGAACAATATTATTGTTTAGAAGATGAGGACAATGAACAATCTCACCCTAAAAGATATATTTACCATTGAATGGATCCCATTTCTGAAAACATAAGACAAAGGTGTAGTTGCTTATAACATGATGAAAAACATTTATAAAGATGACCTACATGATGACAATCTTCTACAATACACATATTAGCCCCTTTCAAATTTATTTATAAGAAAAGAATCCTTGGACTTTAGATAATAAATCAAAATTTTCCATCAAATCTTACCAAAAAAATTTACCTTTACATTCTTCTAGGTAACATTGATTCTATGACATTCTTATACAAATAAGTGGATATACTACTAGGATGTCCTCTCAACATCAACAAAAAATTGGATTCCTAATAAGAAACATAGTTTGTAACCATAACAAAAATACATAGAAATGATTTTTCATGGGATTACCATGACATGAGATACCTCCACTTGGATGTTTTAAGTCACCACATATATATCAAGGAATAATGTAAACCTATTTAGTAACCACCAAGACTAGTGTTGACCAAATTTGACCCTTTAGGTCAAATTGGGACCCCTATAGGTAAAATATTGTTTTTTAGTCATTTTAAGGGTCTAATGTTATGTCATAGGGTGTATTAAAAATATATTTATGTCATTTTATGTCACATTAGCCTTGGTCTTGGTCGTTTTCAATATTCATGTCTTTTTGAGTCATATTAGGGGTCAAAATAGAGCATTAAATGACTTTTACAACTTATTTTGGTAAATGTGAAGGTTTAAAAAGGTGATTTTACATGACACATGTCCTATTATTCCTTAATAAACTATTTATAACTAAAAAGTGGTAGGTTCTTTAGAAGAAAGAGTAGTTTTCTTGGAAAAAGGAAGAGTTTGACACTTATACAACCCATAAGGGAGTGTGACACATGGGATAATGTTGTGAGATGAACCTTAAACTTCATCAAATCCATTTTACATTCTTTAATTACTATATAAGTGTCAAAATTGAGATAAAACCATTCTTTGCCTTCTTCACCCTTCTATGCACACAGAACTAGTCAACAGGTTTGTACTTGGTATGAACATCAAGGGAGGTTTCAAAAAAAATGATCCTAGAGGTATCTTCCACACTTATTCATCTTCCATTAGATTTTTGGTTTTATATTAATGGTGACTTTTTCTTTATAAACCATTCTTAAAAATTTAACCTATCTACTTTGCTTGCTAATATATGCACCCTATAGGTTTTGCTTTGGTTTGGAGAATTCCATACAATCCAACTTTTCATTTTTATTCCATATGATTTTTAATTTCTTCTCTCATGATTTCAATTATTATTTTTGTGTTTGGAAAAGATAACATGAGATTTTTAGTTTAGTTTGTAGGTTGATGTCCTAGGTGGAATGGCAATCATTTTCATAACTTGTAAAAGGTTGCATTCTTTGCAAGAGCTTCATGTGAAGGATATATGACGTTTTCCATGTTTTAATACCATATATACTACCTCCCTTCCATATTTGGTCTTAAAACACAATACCTTAATCAATTATTAAGTTTTGACATACACATAGCTCTTTATCTACTTTTCACTTGTAATCACATGTATGAAGCTATCTAGCATGCTAAAGTAGGTATAATGAATGTATAAATATTAAATACATGTATTTAGAAGTGGAAATAAACAAATTTGATACTTCAAGTAGTGTATAAAGGGATTGTGGCAGCAAAAGATAACATGTACATATATTCTACCATTAACATGAACCTATAGGTGCCCTCATAGGAATAATCATGTTGAGAAGGAGATTTTGAGCTGAGAAAGGTTTTGATAATGAAAGGAGTCTATTTTGAATCACTTAAGTGAATTAAAACTCATTTAAATCTCACAAATCATATATTCTAACAACTTACTCATCCTCACTGCCTATATATGTAAATGGCCACCTAAAGGTGGCTTAATAGAGAGTTCAAGGGTCAATTTAGAGCATTTAAACAAGTGATTGAACTAATTTTGGGATCCTATTTGTGTTATATATCATAATATACCCATGAGAGTTGTTTAGGTTGTATGAAAACTATGAGGAACTTTCAAAAGTAGAGATGATTGTAGATTCAAGGATCTTTTCCCAAAAATTGGTAAAATAGAGGTCGAGCCCCCTTTTTGGGCATCCTTATATAGTTTTTCATTGATTTATAAGACCTCATAATATGTTTATGATAAATATCCCACATAATATTATCACCTTGTAAAATGATGACTATAGTTGAGTTAGGGAGCATAGTCTTTAGGAACATTCAATATACCAATTAGCTCATTTAAATCATTCAATGATATCTACAATAGTCCAAGTTAAGTGGTTTATCATAGCCATGTGGTGGATTTTGGTGTCTGGGACTAATATATATGAAATTATTTAATTAATAATCATGTGTTGGTAATTAAGTGAAAATTAAATTGAATCATTAAAGAAATTTGGGTCTTCTAGCACACTTCTAATTTGTACACTATTGACAATGGCACTTATAGTTCATCAAGAAGTTTGTTAAGTCATCAGGGTATTATGAAGTGTAGGAAGTCTTAACTGAGGTCTATTTTTTTTTGAATAAATCCTAATCTCCATCATATTAGATGATTAATTCTCAAGTCCACACTAGGTACTTCAAGCCTGAGTCATGAAGTCAACACCTATAGTTGTATAGAGGTGAAAGAGTGCTTTGGAGTAACAACTCAAGAGGGATAAATTTTAAAGAATTTATTTAATATTATGGGCCTTTGATGACATAAATATACCTCATAATAATTATAGGATAGGTAGATACAATGGTCTCAATCCTAAAGTAGGCTTACATAGGATTTTTCAGGCCAATATCCACCTACAGCTGACTGATAGCTTCTATACTAGTCTATAGTATGATATTAATCATGGAGATGTCAACTTTGACCAGTGAAATATGGTTTAAAATGAATAAAATGATCAAAATATGATATTAAACCTATTACATTTGGAATATTCACCTGTAAAGTCTTTTTCATTCCATACAGTTGACTATGTTTGATTGTGGTAAATAACAGGTTAAAGAGTGAGGTTTTGGGTGTTGATATTACATAAGTACTGAGAAAATGGGTCTCAATTAATTATAATGACCATATGAAAAATTTATTAAGTATATAATCATTTTTCTCAAGCTAAACCCACCTACAGATATGTTGCCTTGGAGTAAACACAGTCAAAAAATTGCACTTGGTTTTGACTAGGTAAGGAGCATGAAGAGTATGCGAGAGGTTGAGGTAATGGATTATATTTTAAAACCTTGGTTAATGTTTTTATATAATTAATAAAATATAATACAACACATATCATGTAGATAAATGGTTATGTAAGGCAATACAAGTTCACAATAAAGACCCTACAAACAGTCATTAAGTATATAAGTATGTCTTAGTTTTTAATGTTTTGGGAAGGTTAAATAATATGAAAAAGGGATTAAAATTTGAATATATAATATATATAAATTTAATAAGCCCCTATAAATTATAATTATCTAACTAAATAGGGAATGTACCCTCTATTTTGTCTTAGATAGAGGGTACTTCCCCTTATGCACAAACCCTGTAGTTTTTTAGAATGGCAATGGTCAGGTGAGTTAGGTAATATTTGGACATGGAAAGGAGGTGTTTTAAGTTTAATAACACTTATAAAAACATGGTAAAATATAAAAAATTGAGTTAAATATAATAGGATGGTCTGGATTGACAAGTATGCAAACAAGTCTGTTAGGCCTTGAAGAGGCCTAGTGCTCAAATGGGAAGTCACTTACACTTATAGAATTAGGTATGATTTATAACCTATTAGATCACATTTATGGGGTCTTTTAAGATGTTTAAAATCTTTTAAATTATATATAAGCCACATAGAAAGCCACTTTTGGCTTAGAGATAGTCCAAGCCTACAACAAATGAAGAAAAAAGCTTGATATGGTAACTTTAAGTGCTCACATCTTCTCTGAGGATGTGAATTGAGGTCAAGGAACTTTGGAGATCTTAAAAATGGTAATGAGATTCATTCTTGTGTAATATTTTTGCAATTCCAATGTCCCATTTGCATGAACAAATCTTAAGAAGCCTAAAGTAGTCAAAACACTCATAAACCTTGGTTAATGACCTGAGTAAGAAAACAAGGTTGAAAGGATATCTAGATAAGATGGAATGGGTATGAAAATTATTGAAACCTATAGGAGACTCTCAAATGACCCTTCACATATACTTTAGGTGTTTCATACCTATATAGATAGGGTACATAATTGATCTTTTTAACTATTTTGTGCATTGTGTAGGTTATAGGAGGTTTAAAGGGATGAATAAAATTTGGGAGGAATATAGGGAATTATTATAACTATCTATGCCAATTTAATTCTTCATAAAAAATCTTGAGTGTGCCTAACAGAGCTCTCATATCAACCAATCTTAACTATAATAGTAAACATGATAGTAAGAAGGGTGAGAACTTCAAGTGGATGGATTTTTAAGGTCTACCTAAGTATCCTAAGTCTATGGAGGGTATTTCAAAGTTTCATTCAATCCCTTATATGATATTTCATGGGAAAATAAAGCCAAATTTGAGGCCAAGTATGTGAGGTGTGTGAAAGAGGAGTTTCTTTGATTGCAGGCAGTGATGGCTCACTTCTAAAAGATTCTAGATGACTAGGAATGCAACCATTTCATGGAAAATCATGTTTAAAACCCTTCCCTATAAATATAATCATTATATATATCCATATTAATTTTTTTGACATTCAAATAGGGATGACTGATGAAGGCAATTTCCTTGTACAAAAGGAAAACTCCTTCACCACATTTCAAGAGTTTCATGACTTGGCATGACACTTCTACTTCCTAAATTTTCATGATCAATTTCACATTCCATACTCATGCACATGTAACTCATTTTATTATATTTATAAGTGTCCTTGTGATGTTTGGACTTCTCTCTTCTCTTCTCTCTCTCAAGTTCTATAAGAACTAGCCATTTTGGCCTTTGAAAAACATGCCCCACCTGAGTATGGTGAAGCCATGTTCATTTGAATACAATAAGATCAATAATGACTACTAATGTTACCTATTATATGACTTTTTATAGTGTGTTCACTTGAGTTATTGATATTTCTTAGTGATGAATTTTGTTTCCTTAGCATTGTTGTCTCATTCTCACACCTATTTACAGCTTAAAAGCTTCTTCTTGTAGCTCATGTGAATTATTCTATGAAGTGTCAAGGTTGAGTGAGTTAGTATATTAAAATATTTACATTATAGGCCTCTTGTCTATTCCTCATATCCTAAACTTTCATCACAACCTCATAATGAAATATTAATGTGAGAAGATTTAGATTAGAGAAGTGTATGCCTAGTTAGTCTCTTGGTCTCATGTGTGACATGTAGGTGGTTGGTAGTCATCAATAAATTTGGTGTATAACCACCTTTAGGATAGTTTAATTTTAGTTTTCTCTCCCTTTTCCCTTGAAAACATATGTGTAGTAGTGATCCAAAAGTGGTACATTAAGGGAGTTAGCCCTATCTAGAGATTCACCTCATTCTTAGGCTACCCATAACCTAAAGGTGTTTCAATTGTGCCACTTGGATGAGGAGAGCTGAGACATATCCTCAAAGGGTCAAAATCCAAGTGACAAAAATTGGGAAAACATGTTGTTTGATAAATTGTGAAAAATAAAATAAAAAATCTTTTAGAAGTAGGTTTTATTTAACCAATATCTAATAACCAATGGGTATTATTGTTGACCAAATTTGACTTTTAGGTCAAATTAGGGGACCCCTAGTAAAAAAATTGGATTTTTAGGTATATAATGGGGTATAATATATTTTAATGAGGTGTTTTATATGCTAATTGATGTCAAATAATGTTACATTAGCTTTAGTTAATTAGTTTTTATGTCCTTATATCATTTTTGGGTCATTTGAGGGGTTAAAAAGGTGAATTTAATGATTTTTATGGGTTTATTTGGAAATTTGAAGGTTAAAAAAGGATTATTTAATGTCACATGTTTCCAATTAAGTATTAATTAATTGATGAAACTAAAATTTGTAGGTTATGTAGAAGAAAGGGTAGGTTTCTAGTGAACGAAGAAGAAAATTGCACTTGTATGACTTCTTTGGGAAGTGTGCCACATGGGATAGGTTCAAGGGATTTAAATTCATATATATAATCTTAAATCCACATTTTAATGTTCCTAAAGTGCAATTTCTAGGCCAAAACCGTTCTATCTCTTTTTCATCCTTCTTAGCATAGAGAAGTGACTTACAATTTCTTACTTCATACAGTCATTACATGAGGTTTAAATACAAATTATTTTGGGATATTATATTATAATTATATACCTTAATTTTAATATAAATATTTTTTATAATTATCAATTTTACTTTATGAATCATCTATTTGAATTTTATTGTGTAAATCTGCTAACTATTTCATGCACCCTATGGGTTTTACCTTGGTTTGAGAGATTTCATACAATCTAGATGGTCATGTTGCTTAAAAATTATTTTTAATTCTTAATTAAATGTCATCCATTCTTATTTTCATATTCCATGTTGTTTGGATAAGCAAATTTTCCTTAAGTTGTAGGAGGATGCACTATGTTGATTATAGATAGTTTTTAGCATGTCCAAGATATTCATGATATGACTATGGTTTCAAGGGATTATGTTAGTTTATTTTTCATGTTTTAAAGGCTATTTTTATTTCCTTCACCCTAAAATTTCATACACCAAAATAATATTCATAGCTTGCATGCATAGACACACTTCATCTAGTCTACATTAGAGTATGTATCTACAAGTGATTACAAGGATGATTTTCATGTTGAAAGAATGTGTAAATCAAGTAAGAAATGATTATTTGTGTATATAATGTTATTTATGGTTTAAATTGAGTTTATATACCTTGATACATCTTTCCCATCCATATTGCTACATTATAGACACTCACTACCTACATATAGTCCATACCCACATACATGGAGCTTATGATGACATCATGGTTTGGCGAAATGTTACATGAAGGTGTTTAATAATTTTAAAAGTGTTGAGAGTGAATATTAATCTTGGTGAAGGTTTAATTTTTATCATAAACACATGTGTCATGCACACTGCCTGAGATTCTATACTTGTTGCATGTATATACAAATAACCACCTACAAGTGGTCTTAATAGAGGGTTGAAGGGCCATTCTATAACATAAAAACATAATATGAACCATTATTTGAGTTCATAAAGTGAATAAAAATCATTAATTCCCATTTTTAAGGGATAAATTGTCATATGAGGTTAAGAATCACCTTTTAAATATTAAACAATAGTGCTTAAGGATTAATTCCCTAAAGTAGCAAAATAGAGCTCCTCGAGTTTTGATGATACCAAGGAATATGGTTGAAATGTATTTTCAATACTCCAAATCATTATGTCTTGTATAAAACCATGTCAATTTTATAATGTATATCACCTATGAAAATTATTACTTGAAGGTCTTGAAGTTATCAATAAAATCACTAATTTCCTCCATTAAATATCTACAGGCTAATCCTAGAAAGGTCTTATGTCATCTTGAAAAACAATTCTAAGCATAACCTCATGAATGGGATGACTAAATTAGTGTAATGAGACAAAATAAGGTCATATTTAATCAAGAGTATGTCAAGGAGGGTCTTATCACCCCAATTCCACCTATAGGTACCCCTTAGGCTGGAAATGACAACCTATATTAAGGTTTTGAAGGAAAATTGTCTCGGTCAGGTGAAGTTATAGTTTGAGTTTACATGGAAAAAAATATGTGAATGAAAATGAAACACACATTTTCTAACCTCTATAAGGTGTCAAAGAGAGTCTTAAAGCACCATGATCACCCTAATAAATGCCATGAAACCTACAGGTAGGGGTCAAATAGAGTTGTCTTAGTATTGAGCTAAAATGGCATACAAATGGCCTATTGGATATTAGGAGAGTGATAATAGGGTTAAAAAAATAATTTAAATTCAATGAAATTTTAATAAATTTTCACAAAATCATATTCAATACCTTCATGATGCAATAAACACCTATAATCAACTTAAGGAGCAAAGCTATCTCAGTCAACAGAGAAGAGATAAAATGAGCTACAAGAAGGACTATGGAAATCTTAAGTGATATTAAATTTAAATAATTAATTTTGTGACATTAATATTTATTATTTTAGTATAATAAAATCATGGACAAGACATTTGGAGCCCATGAAACCTACAGGAGTAATTAAATGCAAAGGTGTCTTAGTCTAGTCAGCAGGGTATAACTTGGTAAGGGTAAGTGAAACATGGATTATATATAAGTGAAAGGAAAGTTAAAATGAAAAAAAAAATGATAAATTATGGTATAATTGGTTTCATAAAAATCCTAATATATTTATAAGAGGCTCATGTACCTTTCTTACTTGGCATATGGGCAACAATCCATACAAGAAGGCTAGGAAACCTCTTGGTTCAAAGGGTAAGCATGAAGAATCTCAAGGAAGAAGTGTTTTGGATTTATTTAAGAGATATATTATAATTAAATTAACATTATAATAATTTTTAAATATAAAAATATCATATTTTTGGATTGGATAGGTCACCCATAGGTGGATTTGAAGAAAAAATGCAAGAAAATAGGATTTGTGAGGCCTTTTTTAGGCATTTTGAGATGGTTAGACACCCTAATCATTGAATAAGAAAAAAAATATGGTAAAAATGATCCTAATAAATTTTAAAATATCCAAAAATATTAATTTTTCCTTGGAAATAAATTCTATACCTCTTTTTTTATCTCAGAGGTCAGCCAGTCTAGGAAATCATAATTTGGCAAAGTGACCTAATGAGTGTAGAATGAGTAGGAGAGTTAATGTGAAGATTTTGGGACATTAATAAACATATTATGAAGTGTATATAATTAAAATAAGGGTTTAAAATATATATATCAAGATCATACTCCTCAAATTTCCCAATTTCCCCTTGCACATAGTCTAACTAGGCAAGGTTTCTACTAGGTCTTGTTGGTGAATGAGAGAAGTTGAAGAATAAAAGTTATTAGAATGGTATGTAGTTTTATTATGAGATTAAATTATGTGTAAAAATTCCTAATACACAAATACAACTATGAGTTATCAATCCTAACATCCAAATTCATCAAGGTGCCTAGTAAACCTATTAAGCTTTGGGAAAGCCTAGTGCCAAATGGTGATGCATTTTCACTTTTACTCTTTGGTGAAATATATATATATATATATATATATGAGGTCATAATATAGGTGTGATAACTTTTTTAATGTAGATAAAAAACATGAGAGCCATTATTGAGCTCAAAACTACTCACACTTATGCAAAATTAGAGAAACAAGCTCAATAAGGCAAATTTTAGAGATCACATCTTCTTGTAGGATCTACATGGAAAAAAAATGACTTAAAAGGAGTTATAATAGGTAACTATAAACCAATTTTTGGCATTAGTTTTAAAATTTAATGTGCAATCTTTATGAACAATGCTTAAGAATGAAACTGCTCAAAAATTCTTGTAAAACCCTTGAAAGAACTAGATTGGAGAAATGGAGATGGAAGGCTACCAAAATGAAATATTTAGTCTATAATAATTATTTTAGGTCATATATGACTCCGTCAAGATACTTCACATCAAGATGAGTTCTACAGACTTGAATGGATGGGTGAAGAAATAAAGTTTTTCTCACTATTTTATGTGGTGTGCAGGCTACAGGAAGAATTAAGAGATGGAAAAAAGTTTGCTTAGAAGATTAATATTGAATATAACTACCCATATTCATTTCATTTATTGAAACAACTTATAAGTTCCCCAACTAGGTGATTCAACTCAGCCAATCAAATCTAGCATATTGGATAAGCTAGTGAAGAAGATGAAAAACTTCAAGTGATCTCATTTTAAGGTATTCTTGATGCTTATAAGGCCATATATATATTTGAAACTTTTTATTAACTACCTCCCAATAATTTTTATGCACAACTGATGCCAATTTTGAGGCCAAGTGTGTAGGTTGCATGGAAGTGTAGTTCTCTAGATAACAAATGATGATGGCTCACTTTTATAGGTTTTCAAAGGACTAGGCATTTTTTATGTCCCTACCTTTCATTCAAATCATCATACATTATCCTCATCGGTTATGGGAAGTTCAAACAATCCCAATCATGAAGGTAGTTTTTTTTGTTTAAAAAGAGGAGTTTTGTGCCACTTTACATAACTTTGATGACTTGAATTGACATTTTTACTTCATGATCTTTCATGGTTTAACCCATACCTTATTCTCATGAAAAATTAACTCCTTTAATAATATTTACAAGTGTCCTTGTGACCCTTAGACTTCTCTTTTCTTCTATATCTCTCAAGTTCTACAAGAACTAGCCATTTTGGCCATTGTAATAGATGTTCCACATGAGTATGGAAAAGTCTTTCTCATTTGTATACCTTTTGATCAATAAAATGACTAAGTGTTACCTCTTCCATGACTATGCTTAGGGTGTTTTACTTGAATTTTGGATTTACTTAGTGAAGGCTATGGATTCCTTAGCATTATGTCTCATTCTTCCACCTATTTGTGGTTTCTTTTTTTAGGGCATGTGAAGTGTTCCAAGAGATGTCCATGGTTTAAGTGAGTTTATATTTTCATTAGTGTCATTTAAGGCCTCTTTTCTATTCCTCCTATCCCAAGTCATTATTCTATAACCTCATAATATAGCATTGATGCAATAAGACTTAGATTGTAAATGTGTATGTTTTGGTTAGTTTCTTGGTCTCAAGTGTAAGATACATATGGTTGGATGTCATCAACATATCTAGTGTATCACCTCCATTAGGTTAGTTTTGATATTATTTTCTCTCCCTTTTCACCCCCAAGGTTTAGTTGTAGGTTCAATCCTAAGTGGTACATCAATGGAGTTATCTCTATCTAGAGACTCACCTCATTCCTTAGGCTACCCATAAGCCTAGAGGTGATTCCATTGTGCCAATTGGATGAGGAGAGATTTTTCATATCCTTAAAGTTTTCATATCCAAGTGACAACAATTACCATATGTTATTTTTCCAAAGAAGAATGTTAAATGTTATATTTGTGAGTATTATATAGATGTTAACAATGCCAAAAGGAAAGATCACTTCCCCCTTCTATTCATTTTTCAAGTTCATGACACTCTTGTAGGAAAGGAATACTTATCATTATTAAATGGTTTTTATTGATACAACCAAATAAGGATTATTCTTGGATACTGAGATAATACTATATGCACATGCCCTCTGGTTACTTAAGCTTACTCCATACTTCTATTCGAGTTATGTAATGCTCTTGCCACATTTCAAAGGGTTATTTAGAGCATATTTTCTTATACATACCATTACTATGTGTAAATATATATGGATGACTTCATATTCTATGTTAATTCCTATGATGAATTCATTTACAATTGATAAAAATGTATTCAATGTTGTCAAGAAAATAATATATCATTGAGTCATGACAAATAGTATATAATCATGCACAAATGTATTATATTAGGACATAATATTTTATATAAAATAATAGATGTATACCCTACTAAAATATAAGTAAAAAATAATCTTATAACTCCTCAAAAATAAATAGATATTAAAATTTTGCTAGGCCATATCAGATATTGACATAGATTCATCAAACATTTCAACAACATAGTTTCTCCACTATTTATTTTTATTAGAAAAAGATTTTGAAATTTGTGGACTAATGAATGATAGGAATCATTTTAAACTCTTAAATAACTACTTATGATGAAATGAATACTAAGAGGTCCATATTGGAAGTTACCCTTCCATATTAACATCAATGCCTCTAACACAACACTTGGGGCTGCACTTGGATAAAATTATGGATTACTCTACTATGATATATACTTCAATTAAAATATTCAAGTATAATTATTGAATTATAGAGTCACAAAAAACTAATTTCTTGTGGTAGTGTATGATATAATCAAAATTTGACATTAAATTACTAGTTATTCTATTTTTATCCATACTAATCATTCTGAAATCAAGTATTTAATGAAAAAAAACAATATTAAGTGGTAGGATAACTAGATGGTTGTTATTATAAGAATTTTATATTACTATTATGGATATGTCCAGAAAAGATAATATAGCTACAAAACTCTTTTCTATATAGACATAGGATGAAAATAACCTACTAGTAGATGATTTGTATCCTAATGAAAATCTCTTTGATTTAACTATTAACACTCCTTGGTTTTTAGTTTCTAAATTATTGGATGCAAGAAAAAATCCTACACATTTTACACCAAGAGATAAATTCCATTTGGTGGATAAAAGTTTCCCTTACTCATGGATTTCTAGTTATCTTTTTCACACTAGGCTTGACTTAATAATGATCATGTGTGTCAGAGAGGATGAAGTGTTTGATATGATTTGATCATGTGATGATGAAATCTATGGGAGGGGATTATTTAAGTAAAGAGGGTAAAACTCAATATAGTCATAATAAGTTACTATTTTTTGAATTTACAAAGGGATGTTATTGCATACACACATTAATGCGATAGAGGTCAATGCATGATGAAACCCACTTAAGAAGACTAGATGCCTCTCTAACTACATATATATTTGGATCCCATATAAAAATGGGGGATTGATTTTATTGTTGATATATATCCACATTCTCAAAATAAGGAGTATATCTTGGTATTCATGAACTAACTTAATAAATGGGTAGAATTCAAATATTTGATGCATGCATGATAAGAAAAGATATTAGAGTTCTTATATGAGGAGATATGCACTTGATATCAAGTTCTTAGAGAGATATTTTTAGATAAAATACCATTATATCAATAGTGACCCCATCTTAGTAATATATAATCTAGTCAAGTAAGATAGATATATAGGATTTTATCTCAAATCTAAGTCTATCTTTCTATCTCAAGAGTTGGCGCTGGTTTCCATCTCTCTAGCTATGAGCAAGATAAAATTCAATCAGGGAAGATAAATATATGATTCACATCAAACTCAATCCTTTATCTCTTCATCCTTGTGTTTTTTTCATGATGATATATTGATGACCAAGATATTCCATTGAAGTCCTAAGGGTTATTCCTTATATTGGTTCTACACCTTAAAAGTAAGTATTTTTCATCAATTTAATGATTTGGATTATATCTTATTATCTCAATTTTATATCAACATTATTCAAAAGGTCACACTTTCTAAAATTACTCAACTTAAACAAAGACTTAATGAAAATTCTAGTGAGTATATGTAAAAACACATTATTATGCATTAGTATGATTTTAAACCTTATAAAATAGTATGAATTCAAGTACATTAAACCTACTCCATATCATCCAAAGACCCAAAAATAAGTTGAAGTTACAAACATGGAATTGGATTCTTACCAATACAATAGATATACACCATTTTTATTGGGTGGAACATCATATATAGGTTGTATGGGATTAAATAACTCCATGGAAGACAACCATGAGGTTTACACCCTATGAGTTGGTCCATAGCAAGAGGGTTATTCTCCCCATAGAGTTTGAACTAAAAACTCTAAGTATGACCTTATAACTTGGTATGCATATTTTTGGGGCATATATATATATATATATATATATATATATATATATATATATATATATATATATATATATATATATATATATATATATATATAATCATGGAACTAAACTCCTTATATGAGCTTTGAATATCAATTTTACAACACATGAAGTTAGTTGAGCAATAAAGGATAAAATGACATGATTAGATGTTATAAAAAGTGAATATTTCAATCAAATTATTAATCCTTACTCTATGAGTCAAAGTATAAGTATCATAAATGTAAACTTTAGACTTTATGGATAGGCCAATATCAGATTAAAAAAGTGTTTAAGAATATAGTAGTTAAACTATGCAAAATTGATCATGTACTCTTCTCCTTGATAGTCAATGGTCACCATATTAAGTTATATAAAAAACCATCCTCCAAGGAGGAGTTAATTTTAAAGATAATAATATATTAAAATCCTCACATTAATAAGTAAACCTCTCACATATTAAATAAACATTATGGCTCAAATCCTAAAGACCTCTCTCTAGTATGGATGAAACACTTCAATCCCACCTCTCAAGGGTAGAATATAAATAACCAACATTGATGTTTTTTTTTTTTCATAAAAACAACTTGATAGCTATCCAAAACTAAATAAAATTGGGATGAGATAGCCGCTCAAGAGTAAAAATTATAAAAAGATAAAAAACCAATCCTAGGTGGAAATTTAACTTGGTAACCTCCTAAGCAAGCAAAATAAGTAATAAATAGGGTGACATGTAGCCTCCTAGGTATTAAAATCCTATATCTAAGTATTTTATTTATCCTATCATCCACCTATAGCATCTTAGGTATGAAAATCCTATTTCTAAGTGTTGCAAGTAACTTTGTATTGACCTTCAACATCTATCATAAGAAGTTTTGGTATTACATGATCATTTCTTAATAGTTTGGATGCATTTTGATCATCATTATTATCTTATATTATATCATGGGTAATTATGAATATAATTTCTATTTCTATTTTTTTAAAGGCTCATCATATGCATAATCATAGTTTTTTTAGGTTCCCAAAATAAATATCTGGCCACTACTACTTATTTCCTTTTGAAACATTATCATTTTAAAAAGTAATCTAAATATATTACTCCAAATTAATTGCCTCTTGAGTGTATGTATTTATTTTTTTTCCCAATGGACAATCTAAAATTTCATTATTATTTTAGGATATCAAACATTTAAAAAATCACAACTAAGAAGTCACTTCAAACTCGACATTCTCACAAGAGTTTTCTCTCTCATATGTTTTGGTGATAAATCAAGTACTTCTTAATCATCATTAAAATAGCTTCTTGATCAAACAACTACATAATTTAATGAATCATGTCAAATAATCTAAGGTGCTACCCTTATCCACCTCCACAAATGACATAATTGGTAAAATAATTCCTTAAATATGTATATGCATTAGTTATTTAGGATAGACATTTTATATAATGATTAATTTTTATATGTTTATTACTCATTAATGTGTCATAAAAATTATGAGTCGCCCATTCATCATACCTGTACATAATACCTCATAATTAACACTCTTTTATTTCCAAGTCATCCTACTTATATGTCTTTTGACCATATACTCCAATCATTACTCCTTAATTCCCACCACCTTTATGGGTATTATTATTTCATATCCCATTGGCTATGTGTGACTCCAAAAATCATATTCATTTCACTTGATATTTGTAATCCTAAATGTTAGGGGATGGTATTTTATAATATGCTAACATGTGTGATCTACTGATGTTAGATTATAAGGAGTGGATGGTCCAAACATGCTAAATGATAAGAGAAAAAACATGATGTTTATGGAATAATTTCACTACCACAAGTTAAAAATTATAAAAAATTACTCCCATCTCCTCCAAAATTAGACATTTCAACCTTTTATTTTTAGATTACATGATATTTTAAAACTTCACATAGACAAAAATAAGTTACATAGATTATATAAGTATCGGGTAAGTAAAATTCATAGGATAAATATGGGTGGATACATACAAAGGATGGAACCAAGTGACCACACAATCTTAAGAAACAATCCACATGTGGTGATAATTTTTTAAGATGTAGGATGGTTGGAATTCATAGAGAAATTTTGATGGTATAATTTGGAGACTACTCATTTCCTTGCTCAAACATTATAGGATGATAGGGATAATATCAAGTGTGTGGAGGTATTATTAACAAAGGAGTTAGTTTTGGAGGTAATTGGCCTGCCTGTAATAGGGGGAAGATGAATTTTATAAAATATAGTCATGGATTCTAGATCTATAGAATTAGTGGACTAGGTGAAGCTTTTGAGTATGAGGCACAAGGTACAAAAATGTTGTCAATCCCTCCTCCATGGCACTTAGTATTTATATTAATTAGTAAATACCTTATATGTGAAGGTAAATTATCCCTAGTATATACTCCTC
Source organism: Torreya grandis (assembly GCA_037957365.1). NCBI lineage: Eukaryota > Viridiplantae > Streptophyta > Pinopsida > Cupressales > Taxaceae > Torreya > Torreya grandis. Next base: position 1,486,989 of record JARHVA010000179.1, read on the forward strand.
ACTTGAATCTCCTAATCCATTTTATATAAAGATTCATTATGAATGTGCCCAATTATTTATTAGATTTTTTAATAAATATGGATAAAGAATATAAAAATGAAACAAGTAGCCCTATCTAACCATTTTTTGATAGAATTAATACTCAAGAGGGTTTTGGATATTAAAAAACCAAAAATTCCATGGGAATATTTTATTTTGTTATCATATTCCACAATAAGTTGTTGCTCAATATAGAATACCTAAAAATGTCATACCCATGTCTTCCTCTCACCCTGATAAGAGAAAAAATATCTTATAAGATTCATCCAATAGACCCAAGTGTCATTCTAATAGGTTAAGAGTAAAATTAGTAAGGTCTATTTAATACTCTTTTGAGGCTATGAAAATTGAAATTTCATAAGAGAATAGAGTTATAAAGAGGAAGAGTATAGTGGTAGTGAGAAATATGCAGAGGAAGAAGATGGGGAATTCAAAGAGGATAATAATGAATAATAAACTAGTGAAATCTTAAATCCAAAAATAAAAATTAGGAATAAACTATAGATAATTAGGGGATCCAAGAAAATGAAGAATTAAATTTTGTAGCAGAAGAAGAGAGAGAATAAACCCTTATTTTTTGAAGTCAAAATTTGAGGGATTATGAGAAAATTATGCTTGGATATGAAGAGATAGAGTCTTTAAACTAAATAATTTAATTATTATAGGAAATAAGTAATGGTTTAGATACATTAACACAATAGATAGGGGAATAAGAAATAATGAATAAGGAAGAAAGGCCAATAATAAACATTATAGACACCTAAATCTAGGCACCAATAACCTCCAACCAAGCTTTTGACCAATTCTTATTAAAATGCACAATTTGGCCTAAAAATATTAAAGCTCATTGAAAGCTTTGAACCTGACATAGTCAAGTGCTAATTTTGGCTAGGGTATCCCTAAATGGGGTAATGCATTTTATGGGCCAGCTAACTTTGATCAAATTATTTTGAGTCAATATGACAATTTTTCACCTAAGTGCTCTAGATTTCTCTTTTCTATAAAATATCTTACACAAGACATGTGCCTTTGTTATTTAGTTTTGGAAACATCCTAAATGGAATAACACATTCAACACATATAACATCATATCCTACTTCCAATCCAATCAAATCTTGGGCCAATAACAAGACATTCTGATCAATTTGATTAGTTTGTGCACAAATTACCAAGGTTTTGCACCAAAGTGCTTAATCATGTTTTAGGCTAATTGAAAAAAATCAAGTTCCTAAGTTAATTTTCCATGAGAGTTGGTGAATATTTAATTTTTTAAATTGATTTCTAATAATTACATCATCAGGTTACATCATTTCTTAGGAAGACATCCCTAGGCTATAAATGCATAAAATATCAAGGTTAACCCATCCCATGCCTCTTAAATTCCCCTTTATCCAAAATATTGATGATCCTATTTATGGATTTTAATTACATAATTATATTAATCCTTAGCCACCACACATCTCAATCTTGAGATGGATGGTTCATGTTGATTTTAGCCATTTTCCAAAATTTATAAATAGTAGGTCTTGCCATATGAATTTCAAGCTCTCACATGTCAAAGTTATAATGTTGAATCGATTCCAAAGATTCATAAAAATTGGTGTTATAATGTCCAAATATTGATCCAAGACAAGGCAAGCCAAAGCCACATAAGGTGCCAAGGAGATATGGAGGTATCCAAGCTTCCATTGATGTAGACTTCATGAGCACAAATCCAAGCAAGCCACTACAACAAGCATTTTGAAGCATCCAATGAAGGTGAAAGAAGGTTTCTTTCATGTTTTAGTTATGTTTCCATTTTGTTTTGTTAACTAATCTCTCCCTAGTAACTAGTCCTAGATATGTTATGCTAGTATGTTTATTTAAGTTTGTTTTCATTTTGGAACTAGCACCATACTAACCATCCTCTCTTGAGTCAAATTCCTAGTTCACATAATGGCATGCCCGATGGGATGTAACACCAAAAATTTGGTTACAAAAAGTCTCTTAAAAAACATACTAATTCTTTCCATGTAGGATCTTGAAGTTGGAGGGCCAAAAGAGTGAAATTTTAACTTAATTTTCCATTTTTTTAATGGAATTTTTATTTTTGGAACCTAAGTTTTTCTCTCTAGAATGATATCATTGTTACACAATTATCATTTTGAATAAATGAAATTGCCATTATATAAACAATTGTTTCTTGGAATTGAGCAGTGATATTGTCGTCTAGAGAAGTGATATCATCCTTCTGGGTAGTGATATCATTCTTTTGGGTAGTGATATTGCTCTTTTGGGCAGTAATTTTGTCATTTTGGGCAGGAATTTTTCATAATAGTGATTTTGTCATTCAAATAGGGATTTTGTATTTTCTATGTTTTCTTTTTGGAAACAATGATATCATCATCTGGTCCAATGATTTCATTTGAAACAATGATATTGCATTTTTCTATGTTTTTCTATCTGACAGTGGTAACTTTGTAGGAAATAATGATATTGACTGGTTAATTTTGATTTTTTAATAAAGACCTCAAATTTCAAAGTTGCTTCTTCCATTTGTAAATTAGCTTCAAAGCTAAAGGATACTCTAACATTTTTATTATAGGATCAAGCTTGTGAATTTGATAAAACATGTTTTAGAACATCTTTTGCATGCTTTTAAAATGAAATACAAACTTTGTTTTAGTAATTAATGAAACATTTAAGTGCTTAAGATGAATGTTTGATAGTTAGACTTTCAAAGTTATAACTTAAGACCAAAAGGTCAAAAGAACAACACTCAATCTTTCAAATTGATGCTTAAAAATGAAATCATCTTTCCAAGTTTTTATACTCAATGATTGTTTAAACTAGTTTCTATTTGGCAAAGAGAGGGATTTCATGTGTATGCTCTTCCACTTGTCCCCTTTAGGTAACCCTTGGAATTAAAAGTGCCCATCTTTATTAAAAAAATCCTAGTGCAAGACTTAGAAAGAATTTCATTTAAATCACTCCCAACTCACAATAGTTTGGGTGATCTTGAAAATGACCCTAAAGTCTTTCTATTATGTCTTTTATTTTATTACATCTTAGATTGAGAGGGGGAATTCATTACCTCCCATGAGTTCTTTAGGTAATCTTTGACCTAGGGTTTTATCTTCCATCACTAAATTCAACCACTACTACTAGGATTATAGGTTTTAGTACTTAACATACCTTCTACTATTGGAGTTACACATGAGACGTATCTTCACTTTGGATATCACACTACACTGAGTGAACAGTAGGTTATAGTGGTTAAAAAAATGGAAATGCCTTTTTTCAATAAGCCAAGTATGACAAACACCCAATTACATGATTTTATTTTACATCATGATGTGAAATTCAATGTGTAATTGATTCCCCTAGAAATGTTTGAAACCTTGTAGATCTTAGACAATTCCCAACTTGTCATGAAAGTGTTATTGTTGCAAGGTGCACCTCAAGGTCCATGTCATAGTAATGTCATTTGAGAGAATTGGGGTGTAAAAACCCTACTATATAATGTACATTTTAGTCTTTGAATGAATACTAAAAGCCTCTCAAATGACATATATTGATAGATTCCAACAATACCAAGCAACCTTTCTTAGGACTTAGAGTGATTAATTAGTTTTTTTTATATTAGTTTAGAGTCTTGTTTTGGGTTAAAACTTGGTGTTAAAAAATGGTACAAACCAAACACATGGTCCCCAATTTTTTTTGAAAAAGAGGTGTTATATTGCCCACATAAATCATCAATTTGCCTTGTTCAAAGTTTATAAAAACTTGGAGTCATATCATCCACTTTGGCACAGTTATGATACTCAATTGAGTCTATACTTCAACCAAACATTGTTTAAGTCCTTAATTTATAACTTAAATTTGAAATTTCACCTTCATAAGTTCGTAGGGTTGCTGTGTTAAGTGGGTTTACCATTTTCACTAAAATTGAGGGAACTTAGGTTCAATTTCCAATTTGGTTGAAGGTCATTTAAGCCTCATAATCATTATCACCACTTGATAGGCTTAAGTCATTTTGTGTTAAATGCTTTCACTTTGAGTCTATGCACCAAACATTTTTGTGTTGCCATCCTATTTCCACTTGAGGTCATTTTAATACATACTTTTTTACCTTAGAGATATTATCAAAAAATTGAAGGTATGTATGTCATTTAAATTAAGAAAGGTAGTGTTACATTGCTAAATTTGTGAGAAACCATCTTTTCCTTAGAGATTTTTAGAAACAAACATTTTGTCACATCTTTTGAGTAGTCTATAATTGTTACACTACCCAAAAGCATTTCAAGCATTGTTTCATAGACCCTCTTGCATAAAGTCCAAGTTTTTCACATTTTTCAAACCAAATCTAAGTATACATTTTGATAATATTTTTCTAGCATGGTTATTCCATTCACCTTTGTCTAGCCTATTCATCACAAGAGCCTATTTTTATGTCCTTATTTGTAAGAAAATAAAATATCTCGAAGTGCCCTTTGTTTGATATTTCATACCTAATTGATCAAATTTATATCCAAGAGTAAAATGCCTCATTTTTTTTATAAAGTGTTTAAAATAATTTAGATTAAAAACTCATATCTATTTTCAAAGTCTATCTTTTGATGCCATTTGGCCAAGAGTCCTAGCGCATGACTTATTTGAGCGTAGCTTTTGACATCACATCTAGACAAAAGACCTAAAAAAATTGTTTTTTCCTAGATTAAATTGATTTGAAACACTTTGACCTTAGAGTTTGGCATTTCTATTTTTGATCCATTTAATTGATCATATTTGTATGAAACATGAGGTGTTAGATACTTAACGCTAGCTTATTTTGTCATAGATATTTGCATAAGCCTTTTTGGATATACATATCCATTTATTTTGACAAAATCTAAACCAAGTTTAAACATTATCTTTGTAGACATTGTTTTTTTTAGATTTTGTGTAACTCTCTTCCCTTTATATTGAAAAACATTCACTATGGATCCCAACATGTATTCCTACACCCATAGTGGACTCATTTACAATCCAAGGATTAGTAATGTAGTTACGCAAGAAGAAATGGTGCAAGAACCCTATGTAGATAATGTTTATTATGAGATGGATCCTTATCCCTCTTATAATACTCAAATATGGGCAAAAAACCAAGATCCATTGGCTAACCATTTGGTTAATATGCCACCATATGTCAACAATCATACTCTATTAATACACCTTCCATGTATGATCAATTTTTATTTGAGAATCATTTTTGGATAACAAAGATGAGATTTTGGTTAGAGCCATAAAAGTAGGGGCTAAGTTTCTGGAAGACTTTCCTCATGAAAATTTACCAAGCCTAGTAAGAATTCCTCACAACATATTGTATAGTCAACGGGCTTCTTCTGTAAATCCTTTGACTCTAGTCCAAATTATGTATCAAGATCCTTATATTCATAAAAAAATAAAGAACCTCATGGAAGACCAATTTAATCAAATTTAGCAACATATCAAACCTACCTAAATCTAGTGCATAATTTCAATCAAATGACCATGGTGAGTAAACCTCTTATTGACTTGGTTCCTTCAATAGGAGTTTTGATAGAGTTAACTAGTTAAGACAATCATAGTTCAAAACTATTCAAACAAAAAACTTCGGTAGACAACTTGTTATTTACACCAATTATTGAAGAAGTGTCTTCTGCTTCTATGGAGAATACTAAGCTAAACACAGTGGGCAATGCATAAATAATGTCCAATCCAAATCAAAGTGGTACTAATGCAAAATCAACTAGTCAATAACATGTGACTTTATTCAATACCATGAGTAGATATGACAACCTAAGAATGATATCTTCTACACCCTAAGCTTAACTAGTTACTTCTAATCCTCAACCAACTACTTCATCAAGTACACAACCAATAGGAGTAAGTAATAAACCAACAACCAATGTCATGCCTCAATAGTAGAATGTGATGAATCTTATTACTCCTCAATATGTGATGAGTATAAATCCACAATAATAGGCATAAATGAATAGACCAACATAGTAGAGGCCAAACATATTACCACCTCAACAAGGGGTAACCAACATTCCACCTCATCAAGTAATAGCAAACATACCTTCTTGATCGAATACCAACATGACAATTCAAAATAAAATAATGTTTAATCAACAACATATTAATAGTGTAAAATGATAGGTGCCAAATCCCTAAGAAGCATTTACTTTTTAATAGGTATTTATGAAATAATGAGGTTCCAATGTTTCTCAAGTACTTATGAGGCAATGATTGCCTTTTGTTCAAAATGTGATGCTCATTCAAAGGTAGGGTCTTGGTTCATAATTTCCCACTCAATAAAAAGGTTTGAGTAGTCAACAATATATACCTATTAAAATTCTATAGGCATAGTATGGTTATATACCTCTAACCCAACCTCAAAATCCTCTAAGTCAAACCTTCATCACCAACCCTAACCAAAATATCGCACAACCAAACATGAAATTTCAACAAGTACATCCTAATATATGTATGCATATTCTTGATTCATTTCCCAACCAATCTAATGTATATCAAATTCCTACATCATACCCTATTCAAATTGTTGCACTTGTGACCACCCAACCATCTACCTAGGCCAACACTCCCACAAGTTTCCTAGAGCAAGACTTATAACAAATGAAGGATGAAATTATTACCATCCAAATGGGGAAATAGATTAAAAAGTTTAAATTAGATGATGTGTGTTCCTAACCTTTCAATATGGAATACTGATAGACTCATTTCCCTCTAGGATATGAGCCACTTAAGTTTGATAAATACAAGGGGAAAGGTGACCCAAAAGCCCATTTAACTGAGTTCTTTATTGCTTGCCAACCAATGGCATATATAAATATATACCTTTTACTGTTGTTTCCTAGAATCTTGGCTAGACAAGACTTGGAGTGGTTCTTGAAGTTTCCTAATAATTTAGTAACTGATTTTGATGATCTTTTAGATAAGTTTGTGTAGCACTTTTCTTATAATCTTGAGCATGAAATTTCATTACTCAACTTAATGAAAGAAAAATAAAAGGTCAGTGAGAGTTTTGATAGATACCTACAATGATAAATAATTAGCTAATTCACTCACATTTTACTAGATAAATAATTATCTATTGTATTCACTAATAACTTGCATAGTGAGATAGCCTATCATCTAGAATTGTGGTATGCACATACCTTCAAATAGATCATTGATAAAAGTTTATTGATCAAGTAAGATCTCATTAATAAAGGAGTCATCAAGATTAATATAACTAATCAAAACCAAGGTACCAATTAGGGAAGTAGCCAAAACCACCATCCAGTCCCAGTGTAACATCACAACTATCATAGGTCAATAACCTAGATAGACCAAAGCAATTCAACAATAATAGGAATATTGTGGGAAATGGAGTAACCAAATCACATCATGATCAAATGGTGAAAACATCATTTGTACCACTATTTTAGCTAAATCCTATATGACAACCTCTTCAACCAATACTATAAGAACAAAAACCAAGATCCATGCAACAAATGCCACAACCTCTGCCATTATAAAACCCTCCTCCAAGGAGAACTATGCTGACACATCATGTTTTTAGTGACCTGGGAGAGCCTATTGAGTCTATATTTTACAAAATTTCTACTACTAATTTTATTAGTTGTCCCATACCAAAGCATTATCATTAAGGCATCCCTTATCTTGATTGGTACCATGAAAATGAATTCTATGAATATCATCAGGTTAATGGGCATAATTTATGATGATGTGTGTAAATCAAGAATTTAATTAAAAATATGTTGGAGAATGGGGAGATCACATTGGATTGTGGTGCTTCCAACTCCAATAAAAATCTTGGTATCTACCAAAACCCATTTCCATAACATAACTAGCAAAAAAAACAACCATGACTAGTGAAACAACAAAATCAACAGTATCCAAATCAAAGGCCAAACCAACAGAACCAGTAGAAGTAGCAGAATCAATAGTATAACCAATAAACTTAGAATAATGGACTAAACCAATGTCAAAATGGTAACAACAAAAAAACCTACCATGTAGTTGCACATGACTACAATAGAGTTGTAGGTCATATTGTATGGGGTAGTGTTAACACCATCTCCATTAATCCTAGATCAAGCACCAATCAATCTAGACCATTTATATTAAATGCCACTTAGCAAAATTACATGGATAATCATTCTTTTACCTAGGGCCACATGCAATCAAACCAAAAAACTAGGATTTCCACTTTTGGACCTTATACTGATAACTCATCCTTACCCCGTGACCACATAAAAGTGTACCAGTAACGAAGACTTGTCTTATCTAGTCCCACACCATCACCATAATTTGTTATTAATCATGGTCCTATACTTAATCCTAATTTTTTAATCACAACTTAGAGGTCATAGATTACCATTCTAGGCCCATAACCATCTACCACTTTGCCCATTATCCAACCAGTTGTTCAAACTCAAAATAAGCCATTTACCACTGACTCAAAAAAGAAGTTTGATATTGTGGAACAATTATAAAAGAAACCATCCCAGATCTCTATTTTAGATTTGTTGAAAACATCAACACTCCATAAGAACATTTTGAATGAGTTTTTAACCCAATCCACCATTGCTAGTGACATATCGCTTGATAAATTCAAAGATTTGGTTGGACACCTAGCTCAAGCCCAACAAGTCACATTCAACTGAAGTGATATGTCTTCCCTTGGCCCACTCCATAACAATCCATTATACATAGAAGTATGTATAAATAAGCATAAAATGAAATGTATCCTTATAGATAATGGATCAAACCTCAACATAGTGTCTCTAAAGCTCATCAAGCTTCTTGAGTACATAATGGTAGATATATAACTATAAATGATAACTATCAAATCCTACAATAATCAAGAGAGAAAATCATAAGGCACCATTAGCCTACTAGTTATCATTGGGCCTTTGACCCATGATACACTTTTCCATGTGCTTGATCTTGATTTTTCATATAATATGCTTCTAGGTAGGCCTTGGTTACATGAGATTTTTGGAGTCTTATCAAAACTACACCAATGTATCAAGTTCTCCCATTTAGGGATGGAGGTGAATATTCTAAGAGATTTGTACTTGTATGAACACTACAAACATATAGAGGTTGAGTTTTAAATCTACAATTACCAATATAGCATGAATCCAAGTTCTAAGTAGGATAAAGGAAAGGCCATACTTATTGATTCTCCATAGGACAATTGTATAAATCCTAATACTCTAGATTCCCTTTCCCACATGCCACTTCCTAAAGCTTCCAATCATTTCACCATTTAAAATAATGGCCTAAGAGAGTGTGTGATCCATGATACCTTTCATATTACCAATCTTCCTCAGGATGCAAAGTCCTTTGGAAGACCTAAAGTTACCACACACATACATTGACAATGAAAAGGTAAATATAAAATTCATAATATAGGATAAATCATATTCATATCAATATCTGGCTAAGAACAAGACCGTCTTGAAGGAGATGAATCATGGTTATACAATGACAAATTGGTCGATTGTTACAAGAGAACCAAGTATATAATTCCTAATAAGATCATGAAACATCAAGATTATGAAGGAAGATGCCTTAAACCAAATAAATAAGGAAAAATTGAGCCAATTTCCATGAATAAGTACAAAATAACTTATGTACTTGTATTTAAACCACCTATGGGTGACCCCACATATCTCATTTGAGTTTCATCATCGATGGTTAGTGATGATGATGTTAATAGTGAAGTAGAGACTGATCCTAGCCTTATCTTCAATGACCTAGTTGAGACTAACATATTTGATACCAATTCCATATGTAACCTTAGCCCAATAATTTTTAATAACCCATTGCCATTATACTATCCCCAACTAATAGATTGAGACCAATAAGAATCTAGTTTGCTGATTGATGAGTTTCAAAACAATGAGGCATTTTATGATTTCCTAGGCCTTAGAGACAACATTCCATTGGGAGATCATAAATTAGGGTTCTCAATCACATTGGATCCTAAATCCTATTTTGGATATTGGGTGAACACCCTTAGACAAAAATAAATAAATAAAACATTGAGGTCCCAAAGTGAAAACCTCTTTGAGGCACTTTCTGACCAGGGAAAAAGTAAAGATAAATGCTAGTCTAGTGGTGAAAACCTATTTCAGGTGCCGTTAGATGAGGGTGTTCATTATTATTTGAATTTATACTAGGAGACCACAAATGATGAACTTGCCTATGGATCCAAGTTTATTTTTGAGCAACAAGTGTTTGATCAAATTATTCAATAATTTTTTACTATTTTTATCACATGGCCAAATCTCCCATTAAGGGACTCAAATTCCTCATGCCAAGGAGAAATTCAAGAGCTAGTCATAATAGAGGAATTTAGTATATCCAAATATTTCAAGTCTTTGCCTACTATCCTATAAGATAGATCGACTGATCTGGGCAATAATTTAGGTGATAATTCGGGTGACGGTTCTACCCCAATTGATGATGAAACTTCTGAGAGCCATAACTTTTGCACCGTAGCTCCAATTGACTCCCCATTTAAACCATTGGAAAGATAATAATGAGGAGAATGTAGTGAGATGTCACAAATATTTGATCAATGTTTTTTAACCCCAAAAAAACCAATGTAAGTGCCCCAAATTTCAATTTTAGTAGTGCAATCTAAAAATAGTAAGTTTTTGAAAATAGTAATTCCTTGTATTCTATATTGTTTTAAATTATGGAAATCAAACCAATTAATATACATCAAGATTGGTGACCTTCCACATCCTCCTCCTACTTTAAAAATGTGTATAAATGAAGATATAACTCAAAATATAAATTAGACATCTCTTCCCAAAGATAAGCATGTAGTTGTATTGAAATCTTGAGTAATAAAACATTTCTTTTCAGAGAATTTATTGTTACTGTGTTATTGAAATATCTATCAATCAAAACTTGTAAGTTTTGGATCATCCACCCTTTTAATCAAGGATATAATAGAGGTAAATATTGGCACTCCATTGAACTCAAAATGGATAAAATTAGGCATGTCCCTCACTGAGGAGGAACATAAATTCTTTATATATTTATTGAGAGAATTTGTAGATATCTTTGCATGGGCTTATTCTAACATACCAAGCTTGGACCCTACCTTTGTTTTACATCACCTTATGGTAAATATTTATACCAAACTAGTTATTAAAAATTTATGCAATATTAATCCTCACATTATTTTATTAGTAAATAAATAGTTAGAAAAGGTATTAGAAGCATGATGTATTTGATCCATTGACTACTCAGAATGGATCTCTAATGCTGTACCTATTGGCAAAAATATTGAAGGAATCATAATCTATACTAATTTTTGAGACATAAACAAAGCTTTCCATAAATATGACTTTCTATTACCTAATATTGACATGATCATTGACTCCACTTCAGGTTATGAGATGCTTTCACTCATGGATGGCTTTTCAAGATATAACTAGATAAAAATAGCACCAAAAGATCAACACAAGACAACATTCACCACTCCATGGGGAACACTCTATTATTAGGTAATGTTCTTTGGTCTTAAAAATGCCAAAGATACATATAAAAGATCCATGACCATCATATTCCATGATATTATGCATGATATTGTTGAAGACTACGTTGATTACATACTAGGAAAATTAGAAACTAGGGCTAACCATCTAGTATTGCTACATAGAATATTTGAAAGACTACATAAATATAAAGTCTAACTGAATCCAAATAAATTTGCATTTGGTATAACATCAAGAAAATTACTTGGCTTCATCATGTCTTGTAGAGGCATTGAAGACGATCTAGCCAAGGTACAAGCTATAACAAAGATGCCACCACCAACCAATTTGAAGTAACTCCATAGTTTGTAGGGTAAGATTCAGTCAATCTACCACTTCGTATCTTAGTTAGCAAACAATTGTCATCCTTTTACACATCTTCTAAATAAGGGAATCACATTCCACTAGGATAATCACTATCAAATATCTTTTTAATAGCTCAAAGATTACCTTGCAAATCTACCCATTTTATTACCCCTATGCTAGGAAAGCCATTTTTGTTGTATTTATCAACTATAGATAGTGCCTTGGGGGAAATTCTAGCTCAACATGATGAAAATGGAAAATATCATGTAGTATACTACTTAATCCATACATTGGTCATGTATGAACATAATTATATGCCTATTCAAAAATCCTATCTAGCCATGGTATTTTTAGATAAAAAATTGTGACACTACATGTTGAACAATAAGACCATGATCACTTCAAAATTAAATCTACTCAAGTATCTACTATCTAAAATAGATTTACAAGGAATAATGGCCAAGTAGATCATGATTCTTAGTGAGTTTGACATATATTATGTCAATCAAAAGGTAATCAAGGGATATGTCCTTGCAAATCAGCCTATTGAAACACCCCTTATAGACATAGAGGCACTCACATTCCAATTTCTTGATGAATCCATCATGACCATCATTGACATACCTCTTAAAGAGTAGTATTGGAAGCTATATTTTGATGGATCATTTAATGCACATGGATCAGGGGTATTCCTCTTATTTATTACACCATAGGGGGATCTAATTCAAAAGTCTTTTAAAATTAGTATTTCCTATACTAACAACATCGCTGAGTATGAAGCACTTATTACAAGACTTTGACACACACAATGTAGCATAATTCATCTCAATTTTTATGGAAATTCTCAGTTAATCATAAATAAGGTCATAGACCATGTAAAAACTAAATATGACAAATTGGTTCCTTACAAAGATATGGTTGACACTCTTAAACAACAAATTATAGGTATCTAATTTAAGCATATACCAAGGGCTAGTAATAGAACTACCAATGTCATGGCTATTATTGGTTCCTTGATTCAAAAAATAGACAAATTTAGAGAGTATCAGTTCCTTGTCAAGAATTTGGTCACACTAGCTCATGAACCTTTATCTATTGGAATGATTTATGATATTGTTGGTCCTAATTCTATCTAGTATTTAGACCTTTATAATTACCTTCATGACCAAGTTTTACCACCTAAACTCTCCCAAAAACAAACCAAAGCATCATTTTATTACTCCACTCATTATACTCTATTTAGATCAACCCTCTATGACTATAGTTTTGATGGAACTCTACTTTGTTGTTTAAATTTGGTATAATCTACACTAGCATTACAAGAAATGCATGAAGGAGTATGTGGAACCCATGCTAGCAGGGTAGTCTTATCCAAAAATATTTTACATACTAGTTATTATTTGCCCATGATGGATACAAATGCATCCACAGAGGTAAATAAGTGTGACAAATGTTAACAACATGCCAATTTGATTAATGCCCCAGTCAAGACTCTAAAACCAATGTTGACACCATGGCCATTTTATACATGGGAAGTCAACCTCATTGGGAAAATCAATCCTACATATTCATATGGCCATAAACATATCCTTATCACCATTGAATATTTCACTAAGTGGGTCAAAGTTATACCCCTTACATGACTAGAAAGCAAATTTCTAAGTTCATTTTCAACCATCTCATATGCCACTACGATATCCCCTCTAACATTATATGTGATAATAGATGATCATTCAAGAACAAATATGTTGACAAGCTATGTGATGATTAAAAAATCACACAACATTTCTCTATGGCATAATACCCTCAAGGTAATGGTCAGGCTGAGGTATCCAACAAAACAATTATTAACACTCTCAAAAAGATTTTTAATGATGTCGATCATGACTGGCACCTTTAAATATTCCATGCCCTTTGGGCATACCGTACTAATCACCATACCCCCACAAGAGCCACTCCATACTCACTTGTTTATGGTATAGGGGCCATTCTTCCCATTGAGGTTAAGTTACCTTCACTATGCATATCTTTCAAGCATGCCCTAGATGATCATGATTACTGAGTAGCTTGCCTATAAGATATATATGTACTTGATGAAAAATGCATAGCTACACTCAAAAATCTTTAGGCATATCAGAATTGACTCAAAAAACACTAAAATTAGTGCATCAAATATAGAATATTTAAACTTGGTTATTTTGTTCTTTAAGAAAACCAAAAGAATACCATGACTGAGAAGAAGCATAAGGATAAATTTAAGCCAAAATAGATAGGGCCTTTTGTCATTATTGTAGATTATGGATTAGGAACATACAGGCTCATTACATTAGATGAAGATGAACTTCCAGAGCTGATGAATATTATTCACCTTAAGCGATACTATGCCTAAGCACTATAGTGTATTATTTATGAGGACCATTTTAATTGTGCCATTTTATCACTATTATTATTTGTATGAATATCATTCTTATCACTCCTTTTAGCCTATAACTTACCATTTCATTCTATCGACCCAACATCTTTTGAATCCTATTTACCTAACTCATTTGACCTTGGTTTTACCATTAGTTACACATTTTTATCACCAATAAATTTGAGTAGTTTCAATAGTTGTTTCGAGAATTCCAGATAGAGATAGTATTTTAAAGTAGTATGATAGAAGTTTTAGTAGTTGCATCCTTCATTCATTATTCCTTTCTTATCACTGATCTTGCTACTAATTATAACTACCTATAGGCAAATTAGTAACATTATCCTATGTCATTGTGTCCTATTTATAACCACCTATGGAAAAACTAGGGGCAACATTTGTTTATTGAGCCTTGACATTCTAACTTACCATTTCCTATGATATACTATGCCTTTATACCAACTATGCCTATTTTGTTTGAATAGATGGCTACACTAGTTAGATTCCTCTACTATGAGATGGAATTATAGTGACATGAGGTCCTACTCTAGGACTATGTAGGTAGTGCTTGATACTTGTTAAGGTCAGATCATTTTAAGCATGAAATATACTGAGAGGGTGGGTGAATTAGTATATTATATATCTTTTACTTAATCTAATTTCTTTTCTTTAACCACTTAATCACACATTCAAGATATGCAATAAAACTAAAAAAATTACATGCACCACACGAGAGAGAGAGAGAGAGAGAGAGAGAGAGAGAGAGAGAGAGAGAGAGAGAGAGAGAGAGAGAGAGAGAGAGAGAGAGAGAGAGAGAGAGAGAGAGTATATTTTTACATGGAAAGCCAAAGTGGAAAAAACCATGAAGAACAATCTCAAGTGTATGAATGAGCACCAAATCAAATTACAAAGTTTGCAAGCACTAACTTTTAGGAGTACCAACCCCTTTTCTGAGCACCAACACAATAACTATTTTTGAGCACCAACCTACAGGAGCACCAACCCCTTGCAAAGATTTGTGAGCACCAACCCATAGGAGTACCAACTCCTCATGTATAAAACACAACTATCAATCAATGTTTCTTACTCAACAAATGATATAACTCTATAATATCTCCTACTTTTCACTCCTCTTTTCTTATATAAAATAATTAAAAAACCATGCACTCTCTTACACATACAAATGGTTTCTTAATCATTTATTTATAGCTTTCTAAATGACCTTTGGCATTCACCCTTTATGACCCTTCAATCCTCAAGGAAAATGGTTGAAAATTTGCATGACCCTTCGTATCCTTGCATTTGAAAATTCACATGGTGACCCTTCATAAGCAAATGCATCCTTTCCTTTTTTGTCTTTATCTTGGTGACTTTTCATATTCTTCAAAGTGTCCCTTCATGCAAAAATGCACCATACCCTCTTTTGTCTTCACATGGTGACTTTTGGAATTCCTCAAGATGACTATTTATAAGAAAATGCATCCCATTCCTCTTTTTTCTTTACCCCATAACTCTTTTACTTCTCCATGGACCCTATTTTGACTTATATGCAACCAAAAATATATTTATTAATATTAAAAAAATATTAACACACATTAGCCAAGATATGAATATTAAAAACACCATTAAATGTAATGAGGCCTTTATCACCAATGCTAGACCTTTGACATCAATGCCAATATTTACAACAATCTCCCCCTTTATCATTGATGGTAACCTCAAACTGAAATTGCCACATCCTAAAACCTATACTACACATGTCAACCTACACATACTACCATTTGAAAAACATATAATAACTCCCCCTTACTATATCAACTTATACATATTCATTGTACTTATTTTTGCACTTGTACCTATATCTATTTTTCTCCCCCTTTGACATCAATGCCAAAGGGCATATCTAAGAGCTAAAATTTAGCTCCCCCTCAATTGATGCTGATCCTCAATGGTAGGAAGTGAAAGAAATTACTCCCAACATCTCTCGTAGATACTCAAATGTGTCTTTTGGTAGTGTCTTTGTAAAAATATCTACAATCTGCTCTATATTATTGATATATTCCATATTAACCTGTTGATCTGTAACCTGCTCTCTCAAGAAGTGATATCTAATGAGAATATATTTTGTTCTTGAATGCATCACTGGATTCTTCAAAATATTAATAACAGTTGTGTTGTCACAAAAAATAGAAATAGGTTCATCATATTTTACCTTGATATCTTCCAAAGTTTGCTTCATCCAAAGCACTTGAGTAAAACACAATACTGCTGCAATATATTCTACTTTAGCTGTAAAAAGTGATACTAAATTCTACTTTTTGCTTAGCAATGATATTAAGCTATCACTGAGGAAGAAAGCTCCTCCACTTGTACTCTTTTTGTCATTTGAGTAACCTACCCAATCTGAATCTATATAATCAAAGTGAAATATCTACCTGTGGGATACCACAATCCATAATCCAATGTCCCCTTGATATATCTAAATATTCTCTTCACCAACTAAACATGAATATCTTTTGGAGCTGATTGATATCTTGCAACTATACCTACTACATGCATAATTTCTAGCCTTGATGCTATCAAATATAAAAGACTACCAATCATATATCTATACAAAGATTGATCTATAACAGGTGAATCTTCATCCTTTCTTACCTTATTTCCTATACTCATTGGTGTGCTAACTGGTGTACAATCCTCAAAACCAAATTTCTTCAACATTTATTAGTCATATTTACTCTCAAATATAAAAATTTATTTATCTAACTAAAATATATACAAACTTAAGAAAAATGATAATTCTCCAAGAATAGACATCTCAAATTATTTTTGCATATTATTAGAAAATTATTTTGTCATATTTTCAATGTTTCCCCCAAAAATGATGTCATCAACATATACCATAATAATCAATTGATGTTCACCTTCTATTTTGATGTAGATATTACTATCAACAAATCCTCTCTTAAAACCCTGATCCATATGTACTTATCAAGTCTTGTATACCAAGATCTAGGAGCTTGTTTCAATCCATATAGTGCTTTCTTCAATTTGCATATATGGCTACTAAGATTTGAGAGAATAAATCTCTTAGGCTACTTAATGTAGACCTCTTCTTCTAGATTGCTATTTATGAAGGCAGATCTGACATCCATCTAAAACACTTTAAAATTTTTAAACACTGCATATACAAGAAACATTCTAATAGCCTCTAGCCTTGCCACTGGTGTAAAAGTTTTTTTAAAATCTATTCCCTCAATTTGAGCATATCCTTTACATACTAATCTTTCTTTATTCCTGGTCACTTCTCCATTTTCATTCAACTTATTTCTGTAAACCCATTTTGTTTCTATCACATTATGATCTTTTGGTCTAGGCACTAATTCCCAAGCATCATTCTTTTATATCTAATTTAATTATTCATCCTTGTCGTAACCCACTGCTTATCATGTCTAGCTTCTAAAAAAGTTCTAGGCTAAATTTTGGATAACAAAGAGAAATTAATTTTCTCAGATTCACTTACCATCATTCTTCTAGTGTGAATTCTTTTATTTATGTCCCTGATGATGTCACTTTCATTATGATTTCTCTAGACATATTTGAATGGGGTTTTGGTTTCCTTTTTCTCCTTCTCATCTTCATCTGATTCTTCAAAATCTTTTTCTTAAATGATTTTAGTAATGTCTATTGGATCACTGATTCTTTATGTCCCATCTTATTTTATCTTGACACTTGCACTTTCAACTATTTTATTTATTCTTTTGTTATAAAATTTATAAGCTTTAATTTTGTAATAATAACCAAGAAATATAACTTATCTAGTTTTGCATCAGTTATCTTTATAAAGCATTTGCTACCAAAACTCTAAAATAATGAAATGTAGCTGGTTTGTCTTTCCATAACTCATAAGGAGTCATGTCACTATTGACTCTCAATAATGCTCTATTCTGAATATGCACTAATATACCAACTACCTCTCTCTAATATTTATCTAGTATCTTGGTTCATTTAGCATTGTCCTCACCATCTCCTGAATTATTCTATTTTTCCATTCAACTACTCCATTCTATTATGGAATTTTAGCTACTGAATAGTATCTCTTTATTCCATGGTCTTCACAAAACTCAATAATTTGATCTGACTTGAATTGTCCTCCTCGATCTGATCTTAGGCACTTATTATTCAAATTGGTTTCATTCTTAACTAATGCTTTGAATGCTTTAAAATGTCTGAAAGCTTCTGATTTTTTATTTAAAAACATTACCCAAGCCATACATGAAAAATCATCAATAAGAAACATGAAATATTTCTCACCTTGAGTACTTTGAGTTTTCATAGGTCCACATAAATTAGTGTGAACAAGTTCTAACATTTGTGTGGTCGAGTATTCTTTTGTTTTGAACCACCTTCTGGCTTGCTTCCCATACTGACAAGGTTCCCATAATGGCTTTGTAATTTTTGTAAGATTATGACTACTTGTTATTTGTTGATGTTGACAAGATTGTCAAAATTTATGTGTCCCATTCTCCTGTGCCATAGCCAAATTTCTTCAATCTGACTTAAACAACATCTTTGACCTTTGATGTCTGATAACATATACAAATTATTGCCTATTCTTTGAGCATCTACAACCAACACATCTAAATATTTTTTCCTAATTCCACAACCTTCTACATAAAAATTTAGTGTGTTCCTAATCACACATTTGACTTACACACAAAATATTATGCTTAAGACCTTATACATATAAGACATTTTTAATTTTAGTTCTACCATTATCCAAACTTAGTGTACCTTTTTTGGCAATTTTGGTAGTAGTATTATCTCTGAATTTCACTCTGCCACCATTGATCTTCTTCAAGGTTATGAACTTGATCTTGTCTCCTATCATGTGCCTCAAACATCCACTATAAATGAACCATGGATTTTCTTTGTTTCTTGCATGAAAAATTGTTTGTACCAACATAGACTTTTCAAGTTGTTTCTTTTACCATGAACCTATCTGAACTTTCTTCTTGATGAATAGATCCTTAAAACTCTAGTAATTCTTGACTAACTTCAACAAAGTTCTAGAATATTAGGTTATGTTTTTGAAGTTATTATACTTGTAACATATTATGGCCTCTTCATTAAATATTGATAGAGGAGCAAAAGAGTTGTGGCTTCTTCTTGATTCTGCATGAGTTTCCTTCTCCTTAGTTATGAAATTATTAACCCTTTTTTGACATTTTATATTATTATGACCATACCCATTATAATAAAAATAGTAACCATAAAAATATGACCTATTGTGTATCTCTGACCCGATTGCCTTTTGTAGATCTATTCCTTCTAGTCTTATTTGTTTGAGATGTCCTCTTTATTCTTAACTTCTTGCCTTTTTATTTCCTCTTTTATAAGAGATTCAACATAGCTCTTTCCTTTTTATGTGTTAACCTTGTCTATGAAAGTAGTGGCCTCCCCTTTCTCTTTTTTAAATCTAATACCTATCTTATCTGACATTAATATTTTAATTTTTAATATCTTATTTAATATATTAGTGATATTCTCAAATTTTGAATCATTGGCTACTCTATCTTTGATTACTTTATTTGTTTTCTCAAGATCTACTTTTAAAGTGGAAATTTAAATAAAATACATTTCACATTCTTCACTTACTTTTTACAACTTTTTCATTAGATATTTTTCATTTTTCTTGGCTTCTTCAAAGTGTGTTTGTATATTTTCAATTGTTTCCTTTTACTCCTTTTCATTTTTCTCTATCTGGAGCTTCAATCTTCAATTCTTCTTCTCAAGAGCTTTTAACTCTTCTAAGGCATAAATTAGTTCTCCTTCTAGATTCACTTTGGCTTCATCCTATTCTTCTTCTTGATCATCTATACTTTTACTTGTAGAGGCATCTTCATGTATGGCCATGAATAGAATCTCTTCTTCTTCTGAATCACTGACTACACTAAATTTTATTGATCTAGGATATTTAGAATACAAACTCTTCTTCTCAAATCCCTTCTTGAATTTTTCTTTAAAATTCTTCTTATATGTAGACTTTCCTTCTTCATTGTCACCATTACCCTTATCTAGGAACTTAGTTGTAAAATGTCCAATCTTTCCACAATAAAAACATTTAAAAGGTAATTTTTCTTGATATTCACTTGTGCCCTTTTTTGGCTTGGAAATGAATAAATCTCTATTATCATCTTCATCATCGCTAGAACTATCACTTGATTCTTAAATCTTATCCTTCTCTTTCTTTAATGTCTTGAAAGTATCTTCTCTCTTTGAGGGTTTCTCTTGTTCAGTCTACATCTCATATTCCATAAGAATACCATGTAGCTCATCCATCTTTAGCTTGGATAAATTCTTCATCTCTTCAATTGCCAAAACTTTTTCATCATATCTCAATGCTAGAGATCTCAAAAAATTTTGTATCATGATTGATTATTCTAACTTTTCTCCAAGACCTTGAATCTGATTAACTATTTGATCAACTTGCAAAAGGTAAATTTCTATATTTTCTTCTTCTTCCATCTTCAAAATCTCAAAATATCTTCTAAAATTCTAAAGCTTAGCTTGCTGAACCTTTCCATCACCTTTGTAAATATTCTCAAGCTTTACCCAAGTTTCATGAGCAAATTTACATTACATAACTTTAACAAATTTTGATTCACATAAACCACATAAAATAGCATTTAAATCTTTAGCATTATTTTCACTTGCCATTTTTTTCACCAGTGTAGTTACAAGTGTATGTGGCTCTTCATATTCCTCCACCACTGCTTGCCAAATGTCAAATCCAAGAGCTATCAAATAACCCCTCGTCTTTATGATCCAAGAAACCTAATTTGTCACATCAAACAAAGGTGCCTTATTTGTATAAAAACATTCATGTGATCAAGCCATCATACTTTCTCTAATCTACCTTTAAGCTGTAAAACTCTTTCCCAAGGAACCTAATCTGACACCAATTGTTAAGCATGAAATATATTGAGAAGGGGTGAATCTGTATATTATATATCTTTTACTTAATCTAATTTCTTTTTTGTAACCACTTAATCACACGTTAAAAATGTGAAATAAAATTGAAATAATAACATGCACCACATGAGAGAGAGAGAGAGAGAGAGCATATTTTTACATGGAAACTCAAAGTGGGAAAAACCATGAATAAAAATCTCAAGTATATGAATGAACATCAACTCAAATTATAAATTTTGCAAGCACCAACTTTTAGAAGCACCAACCCCTTTACTGAGCACCAACACACCAACTATTTGTGAGCACCAACCCATAAGAGCACCAACCCCTTGAAAATATTTGTGAGCACCAACCTATAGGAGCACCAACCCTCCTATGTATAAAATATAACTATCTCTTAATGTTTCTTACTCAAAAAATGATAGAACTCTTCAATATCTCCTACTTTTCTCTCCTCATTTATTAAATAAAACAATTACAAAGCCATGCACTCTCTTGCACATATAAATGAATTCTCAATCCTTTATTTATATCTTTCTAAATGACCTTTGGCATTCACCCTTTATGACCCTTCAATCCTCTTAAAAAATGGCACCAAACTTGCATGACCCTTCATATCCTTGCATTTTAAAATTCACATGGGGACCCTTCATAAGAAAATGTGTCCTTTCCTCTTTTGTCTTTATCTTGGTGACTTTTTATATTCCTAAAAGTGTCCCTTCATGGAGAAATTTACCATACCCTCTTTTATCTTCACATGGTGACTTTTGGAATTCCTCAAGATGACTCTTCATGATAAAATACATCCCATTACTCTTTTATCTTTACCCCATGACTCTTTGACTTCTCCATGGGCTCTCTTTTGACTTATATCCAACCAAAAATATATTTTTTAATATTAAATAAAAATTAACACATATTAGCCAAGATATGAATATTAAAAACACCATTAAATGCAATGAGGCCTTTATCACCAATGCAAGACCTTTGACATCAATGACAATATTTCCAATAGATCAGTCACCCTTTCTTACCACACTCTCATTGTTTTAAAACCAACCTAAGCCACACTCTCACCATTTTTTGAGCAACCTAAGTAATTATCTTGACATTTTACAAGATTGAACCATTTAGTGTCTCATCATTCTCAATCAAGTTGAGATACTCTAAAAATTCCAAAAATATTTGTAAAACCATTATAAAAAACCAAAAACATTGACCACTTCTTTGCCTTGAGGATTTTAGGAACCCTTACTAAGTCATAATAAAATAACTTATTCCTTAGTTTCCCCATCATTTTTGGAATTTTCTTCCATGCACTTTCCATTTTTTAAGACCACTCCTATTCTTCTATTACATCCATTATGTTATTTTCATAAATTATCATTTTCTTCCCAATTCTTGGGAGAACTACATTTGTTCTAAATTTTTTTGTTAGATATTACATCCATGGAACAATGTAAGTAGTGTCCATTTCCTTAGTGAATATAGAGACAGCTCAGCCACCCCCTTCCTTTTTTTTTATTCCCTCATTTTGTTAGTTTGTTAAGTTTTCACTTATTTTCTAGGGGTAATGTTTGTATGGTTTTAATTGTTTGTTTATTTGTTATTTTATTTATGTGCCTTTTTGTTTGCTTTCCATACTATTTCCTTGATTTAGTCTATCTACATTCATGGGGTGATTCTTTGCCCACACTTACACTTTAATCCATCCATATTCATGTGTTTATATTTTTATCATGGTTTTTATCATTGGTGCATTATTTTCTATTGAGTATTTTATTTTGGGAGTCAGTATTTATGCATATTTTAGCCAAGTCCTCATGATGTTATACCATGGTGCCTACCATCACATGTTATAATAAACCTTAGCTTTAGGAAGTCTATTTAATAATGGTGGCATTGACATCTCTTCAGCATTGACATTCTAATTCAATCCCAATCATATCCTAAATAACATAATTAAACAAAAAAATAATTTCAACCTTTGTTAGTTCAGATGAGCATCTCCCTAATAAAAAGTTGTTCCAATTCATCATTATCCTCTATATCAGGATATCATCATCATATCTTCAATCATTAACCAAATCAATCACGTTTTCCATAATTGGGGTACAATTATTATAACCACTTATGGGTAAATCATTGTACACTGTCCCACCTGTATTTATCAACGATTATAATTGCCTTTGGGAAAATCATTATGTTTTCACCAAATTTACTTTATTTTTTTCTAAATAGGGGCATGTTTCTATCTTTTTTGTCTATCCTAACTAGGAAATCTCCATCTTCTTAATGATTATAACTACTTTTGGGTAAATCATTGTATTTTCATGTCACATTGCCACTATTGGGGTATAATGCTTAAAATGACCTTTGAGCAAACCATTTTACACCATCTCACTTGTATTCTCAATTATTTTGACTACTTTTTAAATATAATTGTGTTCTTCTCCCATCATTTTCATTTTATTTGGTCCCCTCATCTCCATTATTTATTTTGAGGGACCGCTTGCCAACCTTTCCTTGTGCCAACTGTTCCTTCGAGGGGGCATCATACAATTATTTTAGCATCATTGTAGTTATAGGAATACATAACCTTTTAAATCTTTGAGAATATGTTATTGTTACTATATGTTTTAATGCCTTCCCAAATAGGGTCAAATTGTAGACACCTAAATTTGGCCACCAATAACCTCCAACTAGGCTTTTGACCAATTCTTACCAAAATGCATAATTTGGCCTAAAAACACTAAAACACATTAAAATATTTAAACATAACATAGTCTAGTGCCAATTTTGGCTAGGTTATCCCTAAATGGGTTATGCATTTTATGGGCTAGCTAACTTTGATAAGATCATTTTGAGTGAAAATGACAATTTTGCAATTGGGTGCTCTAGATTGCTCTTTTTTATCAATTATCTTGCACAAGACATGTACCTTTTTTATTTGGTGTTGGAAACATCCTAAATGGGATAAAAAATTCAACACATTTGATATCACATCCTAATTCTAATCTAGTCAAATTTTGGGCTAATAACAAGATATTATGATCAATTTGATTAGTTTGTACACAAATTGCCAAGGTTTTGCATCAAAGTGCTAAATCATGTTTTAGGATAATTAAACCAAATCAAGTTCTTAAGTTAATTTTACATTATATTTTTTGAATATTTATTTTTTAAAATGAATTTCTATTAACTGCATCATCATGTGACATCATTTATTGGGAAGACATCCCTAGGCCATAAATAGATAAAATATCAAGGTTAACCCATCCCATGCCTCTAAATTCCCCTCTATCCCAAATATTTATGATTCTATTTATAGATTTTAATTACATAATTAGATTAATCCTTAGACACACATCTCAATCTTGAGATGGATGGTTTAGGTTGATTCTAGCCATTTTCCAAAATCTATAAATAGGAGTCCTTACCACATGAATTTGAAGCTCTCACATGTCAAAGTTATAATTCTGAATTGATTTCAAAGCTTCATTCAAATTAGTGTTATAATGTATAAATATTGAGCCAATCCAAGCCAAGCCAAAGCTAAAGAAGGTGCTAAGGAGAGATGGAGGTAGCCAGGGTTCCATTGATGTAGACTTCATGAGCACAAAGCTGAGTAAGCCATTACAACAAGAATTTTGGAACATCCAAGGAAGGTGAAAGAAGGTTTCTTTCATGTTTTAGTTTTGTTTCCATTTATTTTCTTAACTAAGCTCTCCCTAGTAACTAGGCCTATAGATGTTATGCTAGTGTGTTTATTTCCTTTTGTTTTAATTTTGGAACTAACACAATACTAACCATCCTCTCTTGAGTAAAATTCTTAGTTCACAAACATTTCATCACCTATAGTAATTACACCCAGTGATCATGCAACCTCTATCATTATGGAGAAGCATGTAGTGTCTATAATTAGAGAGGAACCCACATCCTCTACAACACATATAATTATTTACAATATGCATTCTAGGGTTCCTATAGATTCTATATCTCATAAAAAACATTAGGTAGTCATTGATGCATTAAAAATAAAATTGTAGGTAATCTATGAGATCTAATAATAAATAATCCACCAGTTAATAAAAGATAAAAATCCCCTTAAAATATAGTTGGATGAAAATGATGAGGAACTAAGGAATAAAGAGATGGTTGTTTCTAGATTTGAATCATATATTCCCAAGATTTATGAAATATACAAGAAATTTTTATAATGTAGGCCACCATCTTGGTTCTATGCATTATATTCAAATGAATAATTCATCCAATTTCAATCAGGGATGATAATATTAGGAGAAACATATCACATAGGAATTATATTGTACTTTTGTGAAGCCTATTTTTATGGCTCAATTGAAACTAAATATTTGGTATGTGAATTATTCTAACATGGTTTGGCAGTTACCATGTATGATAAAGGAACCCCAATGTTATTTTTGGATGTACAACTAAGGGTTTATTTTCATTTCTTGAGACATAAACTCAAAAGGAAACAAGAAATGATAACCTATAGTGAATAGGAATGATCTATTCATTTTAACCTTAATGTAGACATTGGATACCCATGTTTGTCACCAAAGAATGGGATGATCTAAACATGATTTTATAGCTTGACAAATATATACTAAACTCAAGGAGGGAAATTTTGAACTAGGCCATAGTTATATTTGATCATTTTTGTAATGAATCCTATTCTACCTGTATGGAAGGATGGATATAACTTCTCACTTAAAGTATATATAACATTATTTGGTGCGTAATTTCAAGGTTGCTAAAAAATAATTAGTAGGTATATAAGTTTCGTGAGGGAAGATATTATTGGATGGATAAGGTTAAAATTTAGGATGAATGCTCTTTATTTCCCCATTCATGCATTTACAAGCACAATTATGATTGATGAACAAGAATAAAATAAGTAGTGGGAAAATATGGAAAAGGACAGAGGATATTTACCAGATAAGTTATAAGAGATACCAAACCTTATGATATGAGGACTATTTATGCTTATTTAAAGTCCTAATATATAATGTTTTGAAAAAATTATGATTTTAGAGGGATATGAAATGGATTATGTTGGGGGGTATGATGAGACCTGAAAATTAACTCATATAACACACAACATCTCCTAAAAAACATTATTTTTACCATGTTTTCCTTTTCCCATACTGATATCATGCATACACATATAATGTTTATATATATATATATATATATATATATATATATATATATATATATATATATATATAACATTATATGTGTATGCATGATATCAGTATGGGAAAAGGAAAACATGGTAAAAAGAATGTTTTCTTACATACACACACACACACACACACACACACACACACACACACACACACACACACACACACACACACACACACACACACACACACACACACACGCACGCACACATACAAACTAATCTTGAGATTCATGTCCTATTTATAAGTTTTATAATATAGTTTAATGATTTAATGATTTAATATTTTTATTACTAAAAATGAACGGGAAATATTTTATGTTTTTTATTCTATGCACCTACAACCACTCCTTTAGATGTACCTAAAACCACTCTATAAAATCCACCCACAACCACTATAATAGATACATCCACATCCGATAGCTAGTTTAAAATGAAATTAAAAAATACGTACAATGAATATTTAATTATATGTTGGAGATAAACTACCTAAATAACCTAGAACTATTCACATCAACTAGTTAGAATCACCTATTGCAACTATTATAATCACCTACAACAGTTGTTTTATGTAGAATTTTTTTTGAATGATACACAAATCATGAACTATCATATATAAACCATTTACATCTCATCTTAAAAAATTATGGGAATCATGAAACATGATGGATATATTTTATAACCACATAGGCACTCGATCGGACTAATTAGTTATTTCCTTGTTTGCATAACATATTCAATTTCAACCACTTGTATTATTTTATATTTATTATGATTTTGTAGATATTATGGTTGTAACCTATTATATTTAGATAAAGAGTTAATCAATTTATAACTACCCTATATAAGGATTATATTTACAAGTTGTAGGCTAGTGGTAGAAGTTGAAGAGAAAGAGATAATTCAAGATTAATATCAAAACCGCTATGATTTATTTGTATCCTATTGTAGCAACCATTTAATTGATACAAGTCTAGTTAAATAAATAATTTTTTTTACAGTAAAATAGCTGTAACCAAGGATGGGATAAGAACATAGTCCAACATAGGAGGGTTGAATCATAAGGAGATATGGTGAAAATATCATCTATTAATTAGTTTTTAATTTATGTTGTGTGTGTATTTCCATTTTAATTTTGTGTATGCATCTTAAATTTATAATCTTAAGTTATTTTTTATCATACATGTGTGTGTGTGTGTGTGTGTGTGTGTGTGTGTGTGTGTGTGTGTGTGTGTGTGTTTAAATTTCACATAAGTAATTTCATTCTAGTGTGGGACACTTCCAAATCTAAACTAAAAAACTAGTTCTTTTCTTGAAATTTCATTTTTGTAAGCATTCATTTACCTGTAGTTAAACTTTATTTCAAGTGTGTTAATTCAATTTTTTCAAATTTTTTTTATATATACAAATTTTATTACCCTAGTAATCAAAAGTGACTAGTGTTTCACATACAATGCTAAAAAATGAAAAATGAATATCTAGTTTGGCAATAAATGAAGGTAGCATTTCAAAAATATAAGTGGTTACCCCTATTGATCTATCTATCTAATTGTACACAATAGTTTTATACATAAATTTAAATCTGTGAGATGATTTTAATCATAAAATATTATGAACAATGGTCAAATTTTCTCAAGTCTTCTACACTCCAGGGCCATACTCCTCCATAAACCACACGTGATATTTCAAAAACTAGTTTTAATAGAATAATATAACTCACTTATATATTAGTCATAAAATATATTTTACATAATATTTTCCATTACAAAAATGAGTGAGGAAAGGCTTGATTTATATATCTTAAAATCTATTATAAATGTGAGTGGATGCATAAGTACAAGTGTTTACATTAATGCAAGTGGTTTCCCATCATGATTTATTTAGATGTGAAACTTGAACTTTAATGCAAGTTGCATTTTACAATTTAATTTATTTTATAAATAATAAAATAATAAATCCTAAGATAATTACTTACTAACTAAGTAATATAAAGTTAAACCAACACCCCCCTTAAGATAAAATTAAGAAGGCTAAAAATAAACTTGAGGCTCAACTTCTAATATGAGTTCCAAAAATAAAAATTAATGAGGTACCCATGTATAAAATTCACAAGAAATAAGTATTAATCAAACTATCCCTCAAAGGACAACTTCCTTCACACATAAAATTTCTTGAAGATTAACATCCTTGGATCCAATTGGATGTTTAGGGAAGATTTTGGTAACCTACAACTCTATATAAAAATATTGAAGATAAATGATACGTTATTGAATAAGTTATTGAACATATTTCATATGAACCTCTATGTTAATTTTACACTAATGCTCCACAAAATCCCTACAAATGTGAATAACACTCTAGTTGTCACAACAAGTTGTAGTAGGTTGATGCTAAATTTTAACAATATATTATAGATCCCACTATTATATTTGATTACACTAAAATATATGAAATAATATACCTCCATGGAAGAAATGGATATAGCATATTACTTCTTACTTATCCAAAAAATAGTTATTGAGCCAAGATGAAAAACATAGCCTGAAGTAGATTTATTCTCATCTAAATCATTTGCCTAGTCAAAGTCTAAGTATCCTACTAAATCTATTTAATAACCTATTAAATAGTGTATGCCATATGTATGAGTGCCTTTAATATAGAATAGAATCCACTAATTATATTTAAAATTAATCTCATGAGGTTCTTATAAAAAGAGAAACAAATCCAATGATAAAAGATATATCATGGTGATTTTGAGTCAAGTAAATGAGTCTTCCAGCAAGCTAACTATACATGGTATCATCAACCAAGGGTCTAGATAGCTTGGTTGTGAGCTTAAATCTATAAAAATGGTGTAGATTTAAGTTTATAATTAGTCATGTCAAATATTTCCAAGAGATATAAGGCATACTTGGGTTGTGGAATAAATATCTTAGAGTCAAAGTGAATGACATTTAAGCCAAGGAATAAGTTTTTATTTACCAAGTATTGCATCTCAATCTATTGGTGAAGGGAATAATTTAAATCTTGAAGAAGTGAATTTGATATTCTTGTGAGAATAAAGTCATCCACATAAATAAAAAATAAATATAAGCTCACCATGATGGCATTTAATGTAGACTATGGGGTTAGACTAAAAACAAAATAACATTGATGAGATAAGGAAGGATTCCATCTTCACATAACATGTGCCTAGGGCTTGATTAAGGCTATAAAGTGATCTATTTTACTGAAATACAAGGGAAATACTTAGATAAACTAGGAGGTTATTTCATGTAGATTTCCTCATGAATGTCATGATGAATAAAAAATCTACACATTTATCTGATCTATTGTCCATATTTGATATGTAAAAATAGAAAGAATAAGGTGGATGGAGTTAATTTTAACAACTAGGTAAAGGTCTATAATATTCAATGGCTTTTACTTGTATTTTTTTATGATCAAACATGATTTAGAATTGGCTATATTACCATCTGCTACATATCTAGTTTGATAAATTCATCCAAACTGAACCATATTTATTCCTTTATAAATAGGGAATAAATCCCAAGACTAATTATCAATAAGATACCATACCCTATTTACATGGTTTATTCCACTTTAAACTACCACTATCCTCAATGAAAGATTGGGGATCTGATGTTGTGCATATGAAAGCATGAGTAAGTTCACTATACTATTTTATAATATTTCAAGTATAAATAAGATTACCATAAATAGAACCAAATACTTCTTGTGTCTTTTATAACCATTGAGGAAGAGATTAAGGACCTATTTTAGGAAGTGGAGGCAGATCCAAATCATCATGAGGTGTGTCATACTCATTAGTATAGATAGAATCAGAATCCAAATCAAAAATGGAAGAAGATGTTGCAATAGATGATATGGAATGTGGATGACACTCATCAAAGTGAAAACTTATACAAATGATCAAATTTTTATATAGATACAATATTTTCTATCATTTTACATCATTATCGTATCCCATAAAGATTCAAGGATTCATTTTCGTTTGTAG
Organism: Torreya grandis; assembly: GCA_037957365.1. Classification (NCBI taxonomy): domain Eukaryota; kingdom Viridiplantae; phylum Streptophyta; class Pinopsida; order Cupressales; family Taxaceae; genus Torreya; species Torreya grandis. The sequence goes on from JARHVA010000179.1 coordinate 1,517,543, forward strand.
AGCCTTAAATGTGTGCCCATGCTACACATGTAAAGACTCTCATGTTCTCAAAATAATGTTTCATGTCACTCCAAGATTATTCACATGCCATTAAATTTATTTATTTTATAATTCACATAAGTAATATCTTCATCCCAAGATGAAGGAGAGACCCTAGGACTAAATCATACAATTATCAATTTCTTTGTGTGTGTAATTTTTTATATTATAAATGACATTATGTTTCAAAATATATGGAATTTTTTGATGTAGATGGATTAAATGAGTGTAAAAAAGTCTATAATGTGATAATTCACATATTATCCACCATTATTTATCCATAAAAATTAGATGTCCTTTCTATATTATTTTTCAAAAAAGGTTTTGAAGTTAACAAAAGTGGAAAAATACTCAATATTTTTATTCACTAAATATACAAAAGTGCACCTTAAAAAATCATCAATAAAGGTAAGCACATAACAAGCATGATAAAAATATAGTGTTGGAAAGGGTCCTAAAATATAACTAAGAAACATTTGAAGAAACTCATATGCTCTCCATGTTTTCCCTTTCACATAACTATCATATAAATGTTTACCAAGGACACACCTTATATATAAACCATTAAAAAATGTAATGAAAGGTAGATAAGTGGAATTCTTGTGATTATTGAATAAACTAAATATTGAGGTAGTTCAAATGGCCAAATTACGCATGCCATAACTAACTTGATTTATTTGTGTGAGTAAGTAATACATGTTAAGGAGAAATAATATGTGGGGAGATGAATTAGGAATAAAATGATAAATTTTATATAACAATACATGATTATCTTCATTTCCTAGTAAAATGATACAATAAGGATAATTTCACTCTCAAATTATGGCTAATTTAGGAAGGATATCAACTATCCTACTTTCCTAAGATATCTAATATATTGAATGAATATTTGTTGAGAGATAAGGCACATAAAATAAATTTGTGAAAGTTTCATTATTCATCTCAATAGACATTTTTCCTTGAATATTTAGAGAATAAGACTCACCCACATTGATTTTTTGTGATTAAAAAATATCAAGAGAAGACAAAAAAATATTTAGATCAGACCATGTGGTGAGTGGTTATGAAGCCAACTACCCATTTAATATTTGATGAACAAATAATATTTTTAGAGAGGGATTTTCCCTTTCCCTTTCCATAATAATAATAATTAGATTGAAAATTGAGTTTGTGATTCTTCATTTCCTCATTAATAATAAGTTTCTTGAAATGTCTAAATTCATGATGTCCATTTACACCACAAATATTACATTTTATCACATAAAAATTCTTTTTATTATAATCATTAGATGAATAAAAATAATTGTGCCTTTAGACCTTGATTATATTGTTTTAAATTTTATTTATTATTTTTATATTTATTTACAAAAATAACATGTGATTTTATAGATTTTGAAATACTGACCATATTAGTGAGCTTATCTTACTCTCAAGCTAACCTTTAGACAAACTCATAAAATGTGGGAATTTTAAAAGTAGCACACCAAGAATATTTGCTTTTATAGAATTTAGTTACATAAAATGATATTTTTTCATCTAATTTGGAATAAATTGGATATATAAGATATTCATATTATTTTTTAGAATACGATCTTGAATTTTTAGTCTTAAGCAGTTGATTTTAGAAATATAGTGTTGAATACTATCAAATTAACTAGATTGAGTGAAATAATTCCTATATCTAGTTGATGACCCCTAATTTTATCACTCTTTTAATATTTTTTTTATCTTCATCCATAAAAATTATATAGGAGTGAGAGTCTTAATGTCAAATAATATCTCAATTGATACAAACAAAAATATGAGCCTAAAGGCCTCACCAAATTGACTAGACCATTTTGGATTCTCAATAGCCTAGTTAGGTTATTTTTATGTTGATTGTAAATACATATAAACATTCACTTCTTAATATGTTAATCATTTTTAATATGAAAGTGTATAATTTATTATAAAGAATAATTAGTGGTGGACTATCTAACATATTGTGTAGATAACAATGCCGAAATAAATAAGAAACAAGCATGAGAAATAATATTAAAAAGTGTGTATGGTGTTATGAACACAAAGAATATATCACTAAAAAGTACTTTCGTACAAGCCTCAAGAGTTAAAAAAATACAAGCACCCCCCAAAAGGCACTTTATACTTGTGAAATTACATGAAATTTCCCCCCAAAACTATTTATAATTATGAATTTTACAAACAAATCCACATGGTTAAAATATCAACAAAAAATGAAAAACTAAGAAAAATAATTTTATATAGATCATAAGAATATTATGACTACAAATCTATAATGTTTGTGAAAAAATATGCAATATAAAAAATAGCTCCAAAAAAAGAGTTCTTGGTGTAGTGAAAAGGCCACCTAAATTTTTGTACAAAAGCAACCAAATAAGGCCTCTAAGGAAATAAAAAAGACCTTGTGGGTGGAGTCTAGGTGTCACCACCTATCACATCAAGCCCACTATTTGGTCTTTAAACAAAACAGATTTTTTTTATTGTGAAAAAATAATCTCTCTTTTAAGAACACACTTCTCTTTTAAAAAAATACCCCTACTTTATAAAATGGTCCCACTTTATAAATAAATTTTGTTATAAAATAAGTTCATGAGGATTTTAACAAGATAAATACTTATGATTCAAACCCTTGGCCTTGATAAAAGGAATTATTTTAAAAAATTAAAACAAATTCTCTTCCTTTCAATATATTTTAAACACATAAGAAACTTGATTTTTATTGAAATCACGACTAATTTTTTTGAATAAAAAAATAAACTCCACTTGGGTGTGCAAGAACTACTAGGTGAAACAATTGTTTTTTTTGTGGTGCTTTGTTTTAGATAGGATTATGCCATGTACGTGAGGACTATGGCAGTAGGGTGTTGTATAGGAAGAGTGTGGGGTTATTTTGTGGTAAGCATCAAAAGGGTCGATAGTGTAGGTGTGATTTGGGGCCAAAATAGAGGTGGGCGATGGGTGGTAATTGGATGTATTGGAGGTGGGGCTATGGTCACCATTAGTTGCTAAGAGTGTCATGAATGATGGTGTAAATCGGTGGTGACCCCTTGGTTAAAACATTTATCCACACAAACTTTAGTTGAAATAAAGGGTCCCAAAACTACTTTTTTCTTTTTTTGGATTTAATAATAATAATAATAATAATAAACAAGGTGTCTCTATTTTAATAAAATAAAGTAAATAAATAAATAAAACAAAAATAAAAATAAATGTAAAATAATAAAATCATCCCCATTACTGAAAAATACCCATAAATATTATGATAAAATAAAAACAAAACTAGAGTAGAGTCAAAAGGAGATAAGAAAAAAGTGGATTAAAATGATATTTAACATGGTGTTAAACACCAATTATTCCTCTTGATTTTTCTTCAGTAATAGTGTTATAATAAAATATAAAATAATAGGAGATTATCTACGATACTAGATTTTTCTCAACCTTTATACACTCCTAAACCACACTCCTACATAAACCATAAACTATTTTGATAGAGAAAATTTGAGAGAATAATAATATTCAATTCTATATTGATCTTATACTAGATTTTACATAAGACTTCACATTACTAAAATGGTTTGAGAAAAGGATTGGCTTTATATATATTGAAACCCCTTATTAATAAAAGTGTTGGAATAAAAATATAATTGGTTGCATAAATACAAGTGGCTACACATCATGAGACATGTGGGTGTGCAACTTGTAATTTAATGTAGGTTGTATTTTTGAATTTTATTTATTTTATAAATAGGAATATAATAAATCTTAATATATTTAATTACTAATATACCAAGCTTAAGGTGTAATTATAAATTTACATAATTTTTATCTACCCTATTCCCACTTTTGAAACAATGTTATCTTGTAATAATGGGGAAGAGAGGTGAGTTGAAATAACCTCAACCATTTTCCAATTAATGGTTGAGTTTTTCCAACATATTCAAAATTAAAAGGAGGGAAATTAAATCATTCATAGTTTTCCTAATTAGTTTTATGTGTTAGATGACACTCTTTTTATGAATACAATCTATAATCTAGCTTTTGACACTTGACAATGGAATAATTGAATTGGATTGGGTGCTTTAGACTTGGATAGGGCCTTCTTCTTGTGTCTTTTTATATAATTTAATAATTATAGGGAAATAATTTTGAAATAAAACATGTGTATATTCTTCTCTAAGATTAGTTATAGATAGTAAAATAGTCTTATACGTGACTTGTATTAATAGTTGAAATTTTGGGTAACTTATCATGCCATTGACATGTGAAATGTATAGGTTGATGCATAAAGATAATTCAATTTTGAAAAATGAAAATTACATGGTGCAAGAATAAGTCTATCAAAGTTGGACACCTACATATTTATGAAGGCATGCGATTTTATAAAATTTCATATAAGAGGCACAAATACTAATCTAATGCTATGGATTTTGTTTGAGTATGATTTTAGTAAGGTTAGTCATAGTATATAAAATTCCCTTAGGTGAGTAGAATAAAATTTGGAATGTTGGTTTGATATAAATTAATTTATAAAATACAAGGGTGTAAAATAGCCATGTGTGTATGCACAAGAAATGTTAGGTGAAGGTATGCCAAGAGTGACATTTACAAGCATATAATGATAAATTTTATAGTCTATAAATTATTTCATTCTATTCTATCATTGAAATTAGAAAAAATTATAAAGTAATATGATAAATATATGTAACTAAATGTGTAAACACACTTTTTTATTTGGGATAAGGCTATAAATGCTTTTATTGATCAATGTAAACTTTTTATTAAATATGTACAAATAAATGTGCATATGTGAAATGGAATAATAAATGAAATAGATAAATAATTTTTTTGAAATTTTAAGAGAAAGGAAGGAATGCACATGTAAGTAGGTGAACCATGTTGGCATTTTAAGTGTTATAGATAATGATTACTTATAAATCATTAAATAATTAGGATCATTCATGTCCCAATGTATAATTTCATAGAATTATTGTGTGCTTAGTCAAGGACAATTATTTAAAACTTTGGGTTGGGAAATGAAATACCCCAACCCTCATAAAGAGGGAGTAATTCTAGGTCATTGAGTGATGTAGGAATTCAAATAAATACTTATATAGATGATATTGAACCTAAATATGGAATAAAAAACATATATTAGGATCATCTAGGGTGAATGAACCACCGAAATTGAAATTATAGATTTATTATGTTACCTTTGATACCATCAATGTCACATTAATGTCAACTTTGAATGTAGAAAATATGTATTAGTGTACACGTGAACCATATTAATGCCCCATAATATGATCTAATTTTTGCCACCATGTATTAAATAATGAAAAAATATATCATTCAATTCAATCAATTAGATAATCTATAAAATCTTGAAATATTTAACTTTTAAAATGTATGGATCTAAATTTCATATGCCCCTAAAATATATTTCAAATTTTAAACATTTTTACCATACTCTAAACTAAATTGATGATTTTAATCAATATAAACCCTTATAAATCATGTAATATTTTACAAAATATTAAATATTTATAAATCAAGGATTGACTATCTATGATAAAACCACTAATATGCCCCATTTTATGATGAGGAATGTATCCTGTGAATTACTTATCTCAAAGTAAAAGTGTTAACTACATCATGTTATACTAAAATATGTAATAAGTTTAGAAACATGTGATAACTTATAGAGACTATTTCATCATAGTATGAATATATAATTAATCATAAATGAAACCTGTAGTGTAAGACATACAAGTTTCATTTCAATATAAGTATATCAATTAGGCATGTTGTAGTAACCATCATTGATATAAGAATAAAGTAAAAAAATATGCATCAAGGTGCATGATATTAATCTTGGAAACATATACACTAATCAATATGCATTATATGGATTGTGATATCACAAAATTAGGAAAACAACTATATGTATCTAGTCATAAGCACACAGTGCCATGGCCATGATGCACACCATAAAACACATGAAATGGTATTCAATGCCATACAATGCAACATCCACACACATTGTCACATAAGGCAATATCCACATATAATGGAATATGAACTTTCACAAAATAAAGTAAGGTCCATATAAATAAAATTCATATAATGAAAAACTAAATGAAAAAAATTCATGAAAGAATGAAAGTGCCCAGATAAATATTCATATATTGAAAATTTTGGATGGGTAATTATGAAAAAAAAAATTAGGTAGGGTTAATATTCACCCAACATCTCCTAAAAGGAGATAGAATCTCTCCAAGGTCTATATCACTAGGTCTTGTTATTGTTGGGTAACCTAGTAGTTTATGTGTAAATGTTCCATTTTAAGGGGCATGTTTGGAATAAATTTAGATAAATGATAGGTGATACTTATATTATTGATTTTTTGTCTAATAAATTAGTAAATATGGATTTATCATATAAATTTATTTAAACGTTTAAGAGTTTTCAATCAAGATAAAGCTTTTAAACATAAATTTCAACTTTAGATCTATTCTACCTAATTCAACACACATGTACACATGCGTGCATGTACACACACACCATAGTAAAAGATGAGGGTAAACATAAATATTTTATATATAAAAAAAAATCTAATTCATTTGACTTAGATAAACTCCATGGAACCAATCTATTATCTGGCTAGTATGCACACAACCATGAACACAAATGGTGAAAGAGTATGATGTATTAAGATATGAATAAAAATAGAAAAAATAACCATATACATGTGTATATAATGAGAAAAAAACTTAAAAACATTTCATTTTATAGATATTTTCTTGAAAAACATTGTTTGGTTCCATCGTAAGGGAAGTATAAATAATTCTTCACAACAACATTGCGCCGAAAAAAATAACTATAAAATTAAGAAATTTTAATAAATAAGTGTTTATTACTATATTATAAATTATAATACTAATCAAACAACCCTTAACTCTATCTCATTTATGGCCTTATATTGATTTCAACCACATATGGAGACAACTGCTCGACTCATGAGGTGGGGAAAATATTCAATACATGGGTCAAGATCAAAGGCCCATATTGGATGCATAAATTAATGATCCAAAGGGAATGAGTTCCATAAATAATATAATAAAAACACCATTAAAATATATTTCTAAAGAACCAATGAAATTTTTATACTCTCCATTCTCATATTCATGACAATAACACCTCCTTTGAATGAACCCCTTTTTTTAATTAAATGTTGGTAATAAAGAAAACTTTATCCTAAATTTGTGAACACTCCTCTTTAAAAATTACCAAATGCTTCATGATGGTGATCATGCCTAATTAAGGAATTTATTTTTATTTTTTGACCTTTTATCTCTTAATATTGATGTGCAAACCACTATTTGACTTAGTCCACTATCTAATTTAAATTTAACTCTAAGTTCCATGACCTCTCTGTTTTAAATGAAACTACATTCAATGAATGGACAAATCCAATTACACTCAAAATCTAATCTATAGTAATTGATGACCTATATGATCAAGACAAGCATCAATCTTAGGATTTTATCATGTTCATGAAGGTTCATATATCTTCCTTAGGAAGGTCTCTCTAGGTGTCCACTTTTCACTACTAAGGAAAGCCAACATTGTATATATATCATGGTTCTACTATGTGTCAACTTTCCATTAACTCCCAATGTGACTGAGAGTCCCAGGATATTGATTTATCCTTAGAATAGGGTGAAATGAGAGCTTAACAAGTTGAAATATCTCATTCACCTAGAGTTCTATAATTACTCGCTTGAAATTTAGTTTCTTGACTACACTAGATCCCTGAGATGTTTCCATGTGGCCTCATCTCAGGATATCACTTTATCTCTACTTTATTGTACTACTTTTCTTGACCTAAAGGTGTAGAGAAGTAGGATGTAACCACATGGAATCATCACATTTAACCAGAGGATTTACTACCTACTGAACTTATACTTATTATCCCAAGGTCTTAGGGAAATATGATTGTACCACACTGCATCATTACAAAGTGTTAGAGGATGTCTTGGTGCGCCCTTTTTTTGAAGTGTTCTAGAGAAGTGGAGGCCTAAGATATTAATATTTGGTCACTTCTTAGTGAATTTAGGCCTATATAAAAGAAACTAACCACGAATTTTTACACAAATAATTGATTAGAACACAAATTTCACTAAAAATGATTATGTCAAAACCATGAAAAGAAAAGTGAGAAATCTCAAAAATAAAATAACTAAGTCATAAGATAAATTTTTCATAAACATGTAGTCATTTTAAGTAGTAATGAAGTATAAATTCAAAAATATAATAACCATATAATTTACAAAATTCAGAGGGTTAAACTACTTAAAGGAGAAACTTCAGATAATTTAGAATAGATTTTAAAAATTAAGACTTTAAAGACTTAATCTAATTTAAACATTTGGTTTAAAGAGAGAATCTCGGTCTTGATGGCCTTGATGGTATAAATGGACATAAAATGTAAGCTTATACAATTATAACATGGATATCCATGTATCATTTAACTACTAGGAACATGTTACATGGTATCCATTCAATCATTCATAGCTCGATTTATCATCCACCTAAACCATTTTCTTGTGTAGTCTTGGTGATGTGAGATCCCAACATGTGTCAATATTTCACTCACCTAAGACCTATTCAAAGGATTTTAAACATAAAATCCTTCCTAATGATCAAGGAAATAGCATTGTGTCATGCATCATGATCCCTAATATCCAAGAGTTTAACTATAAATTCAAATTATATGGATTATCTTAAGGGCCTAGAGAAATGAGTTAATGTCATGTGGTATGATCCCATGAATCTAGAATGTATTTGGTTTGGTGAAGAAATTGAAAAGTTATGGGGAAATGAATAATCTATATTATTCCATGTATCCTCATCTTGGGCATCTAAAATATTAAATAAAATATCTGAAGTCTCAAATAGGCCTGAGGAAATGGGTGAGTAATAAGTCGTAGCTCCTCACTTACCCAAGGACTCATGGGGAGGGAAATTAATGTTGGACAAAAAATGGATAGTAGTGGGTAGAATTTAAATTCAAACCTTGAGCCAAAATTACCAAGTCAAAAGTAAAGGAAAATATTTTAGAGAAGTGGCATCCGCAAAATTTCACACTTGGAATTTTGGGATACCCTTACTAAAATATTTGCCATTTGTCTTATGTGAGTTAGTTGTCCTTGTAGAAATTTAGTCCCTTGAATAAGACTTATATTTTATTAGTTTTCATTGTGATATATTTCATTCCAAAATTGCTTCAAAATTCTCCATAAGGTTAGAATATGTTTGCCTGGGTCATCATCATAAAACCCATTTCTCCATCTTTTCAAGAGATTCAAAAAACTTTTGGATTCATCACTAGGTCTGTTCAGGTTCTTAAGGTTACTTTACTTTTCAAAGGTGAATTTATCTTTGAAAACCTGAGTTACACTATCCATTTTACACGTGAATTGAGTAATGACTTTGCTTAATATAAAAAGCTGAGTAAAGTAGTTTTGTAAACTCACAAAGCACTAATCAGAATAACCCAAGATTTAAAATTTACTTCACTTGCTCAAAGACAAGAAAAATAAATTAAGGTTCATAAGTCTAAATTAATCACAATCTTGGACTAGATTGGGATTGTGGAGTTACTTGATTTCATAGACCCAAAATAATCGAAGCAGTTCATGAAACACAACAATCATCAAAATGCCTATATGGCCACCATCTCACATGTCACTTAGTTATCATTAATGCATGGGCTAATATAAATATTATAAAAATCCACCTCATTTCCTACCTATCTTTCAAGTTATCTAACCTAGTTGATACCCCTATGAATCTCGAGCGACATCATTTGATCTTCTAGAGTGATATTGGAGCGAATCCTTCACTACTCATTTATAATTGAGGTATTTATATTATTTCCCCTTTGTTTTCACATTTCCATTTTGGGTGAAATCTAATTTTTCCTATAATAAATTTCATTCCCCATTTTGAGGATTTTTATATCATTTCTTTCTTTTCTCATAATTGTTTGTTATTTTTTGCATGCATAGGTATTGTCAAAACTTGTAAATTCTTCAAAAAATGCTTGGTATGTGAAAACCTCAAACAAAATCCCAAAACATTGAGTTTTTTGAAAATCCCTATTATTTGACCTAGATCATCTTACTTGGATTTTGAATAAATTATTACTCAAAGTCCCAAATCCAAGTAACTGGTCTTAATAAACCTGAAGTTCCCAAAGGGCATCACTTGCTTGGATTTTCAGTAAGTACTTACCTAGAGATTCAACTACTTCTTGCTTCTGCTTCATTAGGTTTTCTGACCCAAGTAACTTGCCCAAAGAAACTTGGAGTTGTAAATTCTTTCCACTTACTTAGAGTCTTAAATACTGAAGAATTTTAGAATACCCAGACCTTCCCTAAGTTATGACACCTTGTTACTTAGAATGAGTTTCTTGAACTTTTCAAAGCTTTCTACTGCTAGAAGTTCTTAATGCCTAAATCTTGTCTAGGATTGTTATTGAAATCACAACTAATTTTTTTGAATAAAAAAATAAACTCCACTTGGGTGTGCAAGAACTACTGGGTGCAACCATGGTTGGTGTTTTTGGTGCTTTTTTTTAGATAGGAGTATGCCATGTAGGTAAGACTATGGCAGTAGGGTGTTGTATTGGAAGAGTGTGGGGTTATTTTGTGGTAAGTATCAAAGGGGTCGATATTGTAGGTATGATTTGGGGCTAAAATAGAGGTGGGTAATGTGTGTTAATTGGATGTCTTGGAGGTGGGGCTATGGTCACCATTAGTTTCTAAGGGTGGCATGCATGATGGTGTAAATTGGTGGTGACCCCTTGGTTAAAACTTTTATCCACACAGACTTTAGTTGAAATAAAGGGTCCCAAAACTACTTTTTTCCTTTTTTTTGGATTTAAAAATAATAATAATAAACAAGGTGTCTCTATTTTAATAAAATAAAATAAATAAATAAATAAATAAGACAAAAACAAAAATAAATGTAAAATAATAAAATCATCCTCATTACTGAAAAATACCCATAAATATTATAATAAAATAAAAACAAAACTAGAGTAGAATCAAAAGGAGATAAGAAAAAAGTGGATTAAAATTATATTTAAAATGGAACACCAATTATTCCTCTCGATTTATCTTTAGTAGTATTTCTATAATACAATATAAAATAATAGGAGGTTATCTACAAAACTAGAATTTTCTCAACCTTTATACACTCCTAAACCACACTCCTACATAAACAATAAACTATATTTGATAGAGAAAATTTGAGAGAATAATAATATTAAATTATGTATTGATCTTATACTAGATTTGACATAAGACTTCACATTACTAAAATGGTTGAGAAAAGGTTTGTTTTTATATATCCTGAAACCCCTTATTAATAAAAGTGTTGGAATAAAAATATAATTGGTTGCATAAATACAAGTGGATACACACCATGATACATGTGGGTGTGCAACTTGTAGTTTAATGTAGGTTGTATTTTTGAATTTGATTTATTTTATAAATAAGGATATAATAAATCCTAATATATTTTATTACTAATAAACCAAGCTTAAGGTGTAATTATAAATTTACATAATTTTTATCTTCATTTATATATATTTATATTTAGCCTACTTTTTAAAAAGTGTGATCACATGCAACTAATTTTTCAAAAGACATGGTAGTGGCTATCTCATTAGAAAGACATGTTATTTTGAAAATTTTATTTAGAAAGGATTCAATATAATTTTCAATCTTGAGAAATCATAATGGATGTTAAATGTATTTTTTCATATTTTTTTCTTTCTCAAACTCATATTGATGTTGTACATTTATTATTTCAAGTGATCACTATATGAGATTTATATTATTTGTTACGAGTGTGTTGGATTGATTATTTATACTATTCTAAATGTTTATGTAGTTAATCTTTGATATTTGATTATTAGAGATGGATGAGTAAATTTTATATTTTCTTTAGTGATCTATTATTTCTACTAATTGATGTATTTAAAATGTATTTCTCTATTATATGTATTAAACTTATATTACAAAGTGATTGTATTCAAATTTACTCATAATTGATTAGTCCATATAATCTCACATTGAATTTATGAAAAAATTAGTGAATTTTATATTTGATTAATGTTAGATATCCATAGTAAATCTTAAAAAGTGTTTATTAAATAGAAATAATATGTTAGTGGAAATTTGAAACCTTATTGTATGCCCTATCCTTCCATCTAATTTTATATTTTTTAAGACCATTTAAATTATTTTAACATAACATCATTACAAATATCCATCCTTTGGTTAGTCTTAGGTGTTATTAAGTATTAAACTTGAAGAACACTAGTAAATTTTAGAGATAGGTATAAATCCAATTTAATTCCCAATATATTCAAACAAATACAACTTGTGCTATGGGTTACAATTTTAATCCTAAAATGAGTGGTTTTATCCCTTCACGTTTTGGACTGTGTATACAAACTTGTATCAATAGTTACAATATTTAATTTTTTCACTTACCATGAATAAGAGTAAATTATTTTCATGCATCATTTCAAAAAAATGGTAAGTTGAGGTATTTATATGTTCCTTTCAATTTTTTCACTCACTTATCATCATTATCAACATTTATTTTAATGTTTTTATTTTTCTATATTCATTTTCCAAATAACCATCCCATGTTGAACTATTGTGACACATGATAAATTGGGGTGTGGCATATGTATTCAAATATATATTTTTAGTTTATAATTATATATATTATATAACTTTTTATCACATCAATATCCCAACTTGAATTCATTAATGAGTTCACTTGTAAATGGGTGGGGTTGGTTCATGTTGATTTGTGAAAGATTTCTAGATTATCCCACCATACCTTTGTATCATCACCATAATGCCTTCAAATTTGTTTAGTTTCTTATAGGTTTATTTTAACTTAATTTATTTTACTAAATTTCATTACATTTCCCAAATAAATAAATCCTAATCAATCTAATTATATATATCATTCCTTGTATTTATTACTAAATTAGCATGGTTGATCTAGTTTGTTTCCTTTACCTACTACATAGACCATGTACTTTTATTGTTTTCCCTAATTTTGACTATATTTATCTTGATTAATTTTTTAAACTATTTTTATTATACTGGCATGGTCAATCCACTACTATATCATTTTCGATTCATTATACTAAATTTATAAATATATATTCCATAAAAGTTTGAGTTAGGCAATTTGTGGACTTTAAAATATATATATAGGGTTTGTAGATATAATTTTTATAGGATAAAAACACCATCTACTCTAATTGAACTAGAAAATTCTCCTCTCTATATAGGAGTAACTGGGAAAAATGAGCTTATAATTATGTAGCTCTATAATTTTATCAATATCTTTGAATATTAATAGAAAAAAGTTGAACCAAGGAGGTCCACTTGGTTTTTTGAATCCCCAAATAAGCACTCTTAGGTATCCATACATTCCATTGGATATTTTCATTTACAACATATTTTTAAAACTTCCACAAGATAAAATAGGGAGATTCATGTTACAAAAAGTATACTCGAGGTAAGTATCCATATCCCTAATATATTTATTTGATTTACTTTAGTAGATAGATATATTATAAATACTTTTAGATTAATATGTTTGGTTGTATTTCTCTCCTTACTTATAATATCATAGTATATGTTATCTATGATTGTGGATACAACAATAGTAAGATTTAATTTATCCATGATTAGGCTAGTTTTGACAAAATGTGTATGTTTCTATAACCCTAATAGACATTTTACATTCATATATTATTATTTTATATTATATTATCTTGGATCTAGGTTTCCATTATTCATTAGTTCCGTGCATGTGGTTTCCTTATTATATCTTTGATACCCTTTGTAGAAAATAATTGATTATATCCTACACTCCACTTTATGGCAAACATTATTATATGTAATTATTCCTAGTATGGTATTCTATATTTCTTATATTATAGGTTATTTATATTGTTGATTGTATTTTCAAAATTTCCACAAAGTTCTAAGGGAAGTTGTAGGTTAATAGGGATCATCCTCTTCTTTTTTCTTCTCATTTTTCACAACTTGGCCTATGTATTTCTTGATTTTTCCTCTTGAATTATTCAATAATTAATTTGATTTCATTTATATTTCATTTTAACTTGCTTGGATCCATTCATATAAAATATAATAAAATTAAAATTAAAAGTTATTTTCCTTTATAGTTTTTGGTTACATGGCTACACATTGTTACATATCATGCTTAATTACATATTGATATAGGTTTATATATACATTGTTATACAATTTATTTTCATGTAATTATTTTAGATATATGTAGGTTATATATGTTACATATTATCATGGAATTATATTTGCTTCAAAATTTCATCACACCTACAACATGGGTATCATTAAATTGGAGTGGTGCCTATATCAGGTGTATTTTTTAGTGTGTTTCAAGTTTTATCTTTCCTATTTCCCATTATCATAATAAGATTTATATTTAATTATACATATATTTTTTGAGTACATATCATCCATGCTTGGTTTCATGGATTTGTTGTTCTAATTCACATGTATTTTACATTTAGTGTTCTCTTTTTTGGCATCTTATTACTCAAATCTATTTCATATACTTGTTTGTCCTTATGCGCTCATGCCCATAGTGTGACTTGTATTTTATATATTTTTATATATAGGGTTTTATAGTTTTAAACTTTATTCCATTTATGTGTAATTTCTTTATATTTTCATTTGAGTAATTTATTTCTTTATGGTTACACTTGTTCTATGCAGCTACATAAATGTGGGTGTTTACATTGATTGTATATATTATGTGATACTATATGTTTGGTTCCATTATATATATATATATATATATATATATATATATATATATATATATATATATATATATAATGAAAAATATTACTTGTGATATGTTATTTTTTGTTCCTACATTTTCATGATTTAAACAATGCATCTATTGGGGCATACTATCATTTTGATTAATTGTTACATCCTGTCCATATTGACACATATCATTACATTAGAGAATATCACCTGTGCTTATTTTATTATTATTTGTATCATATAATTATTCCTTTCTTGCATATTACATTGGGGTATGTAATATTTCCTATCCATTATTATTCCATTGTATTTATTATGCTTTGAATCTTAGTATTGGGCTATCAATGAGATTTTATGATGTCATATTTATTTGATTAAATAAAAGTATATAAAAATGTGTTTTCAAGAATATATATATATATATATATATATATATATATATAAATTTATCTATGTTAAAAATTATGTGTGTAATCATTTTAATTTGAGATGATTAATATGTAGGTACATCCCTAAATTCAAAATAGGGCATACATACAACTTTTTAAAAATCTTTGAGTAAAATTTTATAAGTGGTTATGATGTCAAGATGTTAAAAAAATATGCCAAATGATTAAAAATAAGTAGTATATATTTGATTATTTATCTAAGAATCAAATTTTTTCACTCAATAAGGTGAGTAGGATCAATTTCATGATTTTTATCCACATTCCTAAGGAAATTAAGGCCCATGAAATTTTTAGATATTTTCAAAGATGACAACATGATTCATATAAAAGTAGGGATATTTGTTTAGTTTTATTATTTTTAAGTTTTCAATTATTCCATTTGGTTACATATTATTAATTTATCAAGACATTTAGAAATTTAGAATGAAGCCTTTATAATATAGGATGATGATGTGGTACTCACACATGTAGATTTTATAGCTGAATTGAGGGCATTGAAAAATTATAATCTACCATCATATCATCACATGGAGAGTTAAAAATAAAGGGTGGGGTAAAACTTACACTTCAAGTTTATTTGAATTCATTGGCTCAAAGTACTACCATGGCTCAATGAATTCCATTTTTCATTTAGTCTTTTAGTCCACTATCAATAATAGTATGGAAAGTGATAGGAATATACTGGATCCAACATCTTGTTTGGAGGACTAGATCATGAAAAAGGTTTGGAGAAATATACATAAAGGAGGTCTTAAAAAATTCATGTAGAGGGTCAATGGTCATGATGCAAACATATCAAAGGAATTTGTGGCAATGTGGAATAAGAAAATAGTGGAAATAAGGGTCATAAGAATTTATGTAAATAAGGATTTGATAGGAGAAGTTATGGTAATGTCATGTGATGGGGATAAAGCCTTCAAACACCAATTAAAAAAGTTAGAACTCATGCAGATATTTTTTAGAACCAATGAGATCATTAAAAATGACAAAAAGGTTTCCTAGACATGGATCTTCTATGATACTAGCCCGAAGTTTGTTTGAAGATAATGAAGTATATCATCCTCGAAGATAAGTATACTCTCATATTTTTGCATCATTTCCTTTTGATGAACCACTTTCAAGGCTTAAAAATTATCTTGCCATATTTCTTAATAGAATACCTAGAGTGTAAAACACTTGCATACCATATCAATTAAGCCAACATAGTCATCCATCAGGGCCTCATTCTCCTATTGGTGAAACATGATGAGACCTTTGAGAGTAAGGATGTCTCAGTGAAGGGGTATTCCATGGAGGGGGATTCCATTGAGGAAGACCCTACCTTAGGATCCCACTGCCTATTGCTCATATTTCCCCCCATAAGCCCATATCCATAAAACACACTTTTACTAAGCCTAAACCCCTTATGTTGAAGGAAAGGTACACTACAAAGGTAGTAAGTAAAGGAAATCCCCCCCTATTGGAGGTAATTAGAATCAATAAAGATCAAATAGAAGGGTTTAATAAAAAATTCCATAAGGTAGGGATGTGCTTGGTAGGTTTTATATAGGAATGAAATTCCATTAATAAAGAGGCCTCTAAAATGATTCAATCATTTTAACACTTGGTGAAAACTGAAGGCACTCCCCAGAAGTAGGTCACCATTAAGGTGACACATATTCTTCCCAAAAATCTCCCCCTAAAAACCCCCTCCAAGAAGACCCCTAAGAAGGAACATCCATGGAAGAAACCAAGAATTATAATTCTAAAAGAAGATATTGAAGGCCTGAGTAACATAACCTAGGATAAAATTACCAAGAATATATCGACTGAGTAGGTGAAGGAGACTGAGGTTACTAAGGTACTCATAGAGTTCTCATCCCTCTCAAAGTAATTTCCACTTTATATTTATGTTTATGTTTTTACTTTGCTATCATAGTTAGTTATTTATTTTGATACTCCAGTTTTTCATTCTTAACTTGTGGGGCTTGCTTTACTTTATTATAATTTGATTATACTATAGTTCCTAGTCCTTATAAAACCAAGTGTTTTACCTAATCAAATATAAAAAAATTATCAAGACATTGGTCTGCTTATACACATGCATGTTTTATTGTAGGTTAATTTGAGTTGTTGACATTTAAGTATTAAACATATCCTTAATAGTAGTTTTGACATTCATACAAATATCATGGAGACATGGTTTTTTGTTATACAATTTCCTAGAGTTGGACTCTAATGGAAGATAATTTATACCCACATTTTAACTTTCAGATCATTTTCATATCACAAAGTAAATTTGAGCATAAATTTTAGGTATCAAGGCAATGACAACAATATTAATATCCACCTTTGCTTTTTTCAGTTTAATGTATATGCACACATACACATTAAAGTGGGACATTAGGTAGAAACCTAATTTTCATACAAATCATGTATTTTTAGTGTTTTTATAATGCTTTTGTAAATTTAAATCATTATTTCAGTTTAGGATATTTTTTTTACATATTTCATTTAAATTGGGCCCCACATAGCTTTCATTATCAACATTTTTTAAGAAAATATCTATATTTGTCATTTTATTTCCTTGGGATTCTCACCACACTTCTATAAAATAATTTATCTCTATTTATTGAGCCTTATTTTACCTTGTCTAAAATCAAATAATTTTGGTAATACTCTAACAAATATTTTACAAAACCATTATAATCATGTCATTTATGAATTTTTAATTCTATTTTGCCATGTTTCCTTGTTATTTTACCATCAACATGTAAATTAATTTGAATTAAAAGGGTATATACATATAAATTCACCATAATAACTTTAAAAAATATTAATAAAATCCTAATATCATGAACAAGTCTTACCAATGATCTCACACATTGATCATTTTTTCCTCTTTCTACTCTTCATTTCGTGAAGGCTTAGTGTGGCATACTTGTGACAAATGAGTGATATTACATTAGTGAATAATTATAAAATTCTATTTACTATCCCACATATCATATGGATAAGGGATAAATATATCATACACATGGTTTAATTGATGACATACATTAGTGTAAATTTTTTAGCTATTAATTTGTTATAAAGGCAGGATGATGACTAACTTAGCTAGGCCCCTAAACTAATTTTTTCTTCTTCTTCTTAGTGTGGAATTGAGATATAATAATGGATAAAGGGTTATAAATTTTTTTCACTTATATATAATTATTATAGAGGGTTTTGTGGACATAATATTATAAAAAAAGTTTTAAAATATTTCATGTCATAAAGATCTACATAGTTGTTATCAAAATAGATTTATTGATTTTGGGATGATTTCCACTTTTAAAGGACTTTGATTATAATCTTGTTATATTCCTATAGTATAATTATGGTCAAGATATTATATCATCATCTAGTTTATGGATTTTATTATATGATATTCAAGGACATCCTTTTTATTACTTTAAACCTTTATCAAAATCTAATTGTGTTAAAATTAGGTACTCATCTCTTTCAAATCAGACATTTCTCAAAGAAAATTTCATTAATATATCCATATTTATCCTAAGAAATTATTATTTAATATATTTTTCTATATTTATGCTAGATAGTATTTACTACTCAATTTTATGTGACCTTGTTGTAGTATTTTCAAACCTTATACATCATAAATATAATATATTTTGGTAAACCTAATCTTAATGATCATTAAAACTTAGGTTTTCATATCACCATACCTATAGGGCCTAATTTTCATGTGTTTTAAAATATGGTTTTTCTTATATTATCATTTCTTATTATGATAACATTAACCATAACTTCTTGATTATTCTCTATTCTCTCTCTTATGTTAATTAATAAAGTTAAATCTGAAACTCCTAATAGGAGAAGTGATAGATTGAGTGGTAGATATATTTATTTGGTTCAAATTTATTTGCTTGGTACTCATGTTTTTTTGAAAAATAAAATGGTGATTGTTGATGGAATTGCTACTCCATATATTGATGATAATAATAAAAATGGTAAAAATATGAATGACAAAATTCAAATGAGGTAAATGATAATTATTATGATATAAATAGTATGAATTAACATTATTAATAATATATTACTAGAAACTATTATGTTACAAAAAATACAATTATGAGTGTACATGACATATATTATTTTGAATAATGTATTTTTTATTTCCTAAATAAATTAATGCAATGAACTATGTTGCTAGAGAGGAACTCAATAAGATGAAATTGGTCAAGTAATATATATCTAAGGAAGTACATATCACAAATGTATCATTTAATACTATAGGCTCTAATTTTAAAAATCAAAATAGGATAATGTTACTATTGATTCTTATCTTTTTCCTCTACCTATTGCTTCTACTCAAGTTACTATGTTTATTCCTTCTTAGCGTTATGCTTATTTTATATCTCCTAATTCTAACCTTGTTTTTCAAGCTACATAATTTAGTCATGGTATTTATCAAAATTATTGGGTATATATTAATTCATATAATAATTATATAATTGGTCCACACTTATCAAAAATACACTCCTTC